>JASGAU010410700.1:16269-40321 GCA_030220045.1 Australoheros facetus | reverse complement strand
ATTATTTGAACCACGTCTTCAGAGCTCTTCTTCTTCAGAAGCGGCATCAGAATCTGAGCTACTCTCATTTTTTGCTGCACGTTTGCGCACAAAGTTAGGCGTTCATTTCCATGGTTTCTCGCGCTATTTTCACTACAAACTGCGTGCAGCCAATGGGTGTATAATGTCATGACGTAGCGTTAAGGCATATAGTGCTCATGGGAAATGTAGGAAGTACTGCCAGGGGATAAATGACCGAGAACGGAGCCTTATGTATCATGCATGTAATGCCTCTTGCATCACTGGCAAAATTGGCTAGTAAGTTTTTATTAACACCTGCCAAAATGATTTTTTACCCGCATTTGGCGGGTTGGAGGGTGTTAATTTAGAACACTGCACCCAGGTATAGTTAGGATCAGAAATTATTCCACCTTAACTGAGTCTCTCTTCTTTTTTGTTTTTTGGCCCACTTTGGGGCAGCAAAAGCAAGCTTTAAACATGCACACTTTGTGGTCAACCTGATAGCAAACAAGTGCCTTTTTACCAAAGCAAAGCTATAGAGCCATTTAGAATCTTTTTATTTATTTATTTTCCATATAATTAATGAATGTACGTCTGGAGTTTAATCTCCTTTTTTTTTTCAGGTTTTTAGGAAATTGGGAGGCAATTTAACTCTTTAGAACCTAAATGCACCTGCATTTTGCAGATAAAAACCTCTACCATTTGGTGGCATATAGGATACAGTGCTCATCACGGCTTTTCACTGGAAGCAGCCCCGAGTAACTAAAAATACAAATCAGAGCAATTACAGTGAAAACAGAAGGAGGCTATAGAAGAAAAACGAGTTATTTTGAATTTTTTCCAAAGCGGTGAAATTATTGCGAAGCTCTCGCATGTTCAGTTACATTCCTAATCCTAATGAGAAATTGTGAATATGTATGAGTTAATTTACCAAAGTCAAACTAATGAAATAGTGGTTACATTAAAGAAGAGCAGCCTTGCTAATGTATTCTCTATGTTATCAACCTTTAACTCTTTTGTTTGCCTGTCTCTTGACAAAACAGTCCTTTAAAAAAAAAATGAGATTTTTAAACCTAAATAAATAAGTAAGTCACTGGAGAACAGCTTTTGTTCCTGTAAACATCTTTAGGGCTGTGCAAAAGGCATTATTTTGTCCCTCTCTGTAAGCGTATAGCAAGGCTTGCACCTTCTTTGGAAGGCTGATAAATATAAAATATCGCCCTACCACCTGAAAGTGCCCAGGCTGCTTTGCATGGCTGCACTTTGTATCTCTGCCTGTGACTGAAAGGATGTGTTGCATTGAGCGAGACCAAAAGCAACACTGCTTATCTACATGGGAGACATTTTTTAAAAAAAAAAGCAAATTCAAGATTTAGTATGTTCTGACCGGCCATAATGCTGTTTGAACCCTTCATTCCTCTTAAAAAAATATTTGTAGAGGAGTGAAAATGTTGCAGCTAGTGTGTTTATATTGTACAGTTGTGCCAAATGCTGTCAGACAAAGTCTCTACATAGATTTGCCAGCGTGTGCCAAGACCCAGAGCTTTGCCAGGACATACTGTCACCCAGAACTAATCTAGCACAGACAGGCATGGACAGGGCACAGTTTTCACTAATTTACTCACACCCAGTGCAAGCCTTACTGCTGCTTTTTATAGCTGAGTCACTGTGAATCTAACCAGCATTTGGAATGTGAAAAACATCCAGTCAGATTTGTTTTCCACAGATGTTATTTTCACCTCTCATAATATTATTTATGTACATATTTCATCAGTTCTGTTCATTAGCTACAACTAAACATAAGATGCAAGCACATCAGGATGAAACTAATGACGTGCTGTCCAAATATGACAGCACTCAGTCACGACTTATCAGAACAAATCACCACTCTCCATGCAATAACAAAGCACCCCTGCTGTAAACACTAGGGTTCAGCAGTAACTTAAACCCCCACTTTAAGAGCCTCAGTCTTTCATGTGCTGTCTAAAACCAATGAGTGTCACATCTATAACCCTGGCAAAAAGGCTCAGCTGGGTTTTGTGCTTTGAAATGGACTGCTGGACACTGCCCAAAAGCCCTCAAAGTCATTTCTCCAAACTGTAGTCTTGGGGATTCTTGTTAATCCACCATACCCATCATCTATAAATAAGTGGCACACTTGTGGATAGAGCAGTTTAGAAAAAGTGGTTTGAGGCCGGACACTTATAAGGCCTGTCATTCTTCATTTCCACTCTACTGAGCAAAGCAAATTGGAGGAGGCCAGCAGGAACAGGTACGGGAGACAGGAAATCTGTGTGTCAGGTGTTGTTAAAAAGACTTTCCTCGCAGTTTCGAAATTTGTCACTGTTTATGTCAAATGGAGAGTAGAATAAATCAGTTGCAACGTGAGCACGTATTTTTGGGATTAGTTGTTAATGTTTCTCAAAAATTCTGACATCTGCCCTGCTTTCAGTGTTCATAATTTCCATTTGTTTGGCAAGGCACTTTTAGCAAACTTTATTCAGAAAAACTGTGTTTTCTCTTAACCACAAAATGCTGGGGGCTGCTTCACTCCCAAGTCAAAGTCTGTACTAAGCAGTAATACACCACAGCTATGATCGGGAATGAGTTGTTTGTTTCACATCACTGCTTTGCGAGATATTTGTTTTATAAATTGCCAAGGGGTAAGGCGATTATACAACCTAATTCTCATTGTGGCTTTAATTGCCAAGTAGTTAATTAAAATGCACAGTGACTGGAGTGTACACTGTCCCCCAGGATGTAATAAAGCTGGTATTATAAACACTTGATTGTGAGACTGATACCATAATATGCAATATCTCATCCATCAGGATTTATGAGGTTTTAAAATTGTACTTCCTGTCACCTTTTGTTACTTGGAGTAATTTCTGGAGCCCATGTTCATTTCCTGTCACTAATAACCCGTTAAAGGACTAACGTATTTGAAGCAAGAAGGATAAACAATGTTTAGCAATGTAAAACTAGTTATTAGGTTTTTATTGCTTACGGGCAATGGGGTTAAACAGGCAGGATTAGCAGACTTAGAGAACGACAGGAGAATGACAGGAGAATGAGATGAGGCTATGGGCTATAGTCTGTTTTCGACTGGTTTTTTTTTGTTCAATTTTTCTGACATATAAGCTGACAAGTCAAACTTTTTCTGCTCTTTTGTGTTGCCTTAAGATCAGTTGCTAAACAGTGTTTTCATTTTTGTAGATGGCACAATGGTGTCCCTCTCACTGTGACAGAATTATAAAAGGTTTTTGAGAATATTGCACATTTGGATTCCAAAATCAAAAGATTTCTGTCAAGGGAGGTTTAATTAGGACATCGTGAAAAGAAATATGATATATTGTGCTTGTATTTTAGTGTTATAGTGGTTTCTCACTTGATATCATGCACACATTGCTTGAGAGCTGTCTGCCATATTGGTTGTGATACAACTACCGTGGCATACCAGCTGAACAGTAGTGCAGCTCTTGGGGGAAAATGAATATTTAGCAAAAAAAGAAAAAAGGACACGCACATCCAAAATGAAGTCTGGGTGCTCGAACAAAAAATATAGAGTAAAGAGAAAAAAGGGTCCGCACACCGGCAAAGCTCCTAAACCATGTTTTTAATCTAAACAAATCTTAACATCAAGTGACATTTCGGGCCACAGATTGGGCAATCTGTGGCCCGAAACGTCACTTGATGAAAATTAATATTTTCCAAATTTTCCAAATGGTTGGTAAGTGGTTCATGGAGATTCCTGGCTGTCACTACATGAAATCCATTGCAAATAGGGTGCTGCACCAAAAACCTCCTCATGATTGCTTTGATTGCTGGGGTCACATGTAGTTTGCGTAGAAGACGCCAACTTGCCTGCAAATGGGTTATTCGAAACCAGTCTGGGAATACACGTTTTTCCTCAGTGACCCATGGTTGCCAGGGGATCACTGACCAGTCACTAGGTCTGTATGGCTGGGACTTTAGTAAATTATTTCTCAGCAACTGCCATTGATCTCCAGCAACCACTCGCCAAATGGTTTGAGGAATAAAAAATTTTCCCTCACAACTGCTGGTTGACATGTTGTCACAGACAGGTCTCCAGGCCTGTGTGATTGCCACACGTGCTGTGTCACGTGTCTGTAAAACCTCAGTACTCATCATGCTCACCTGGGATGAGCAGTTTGGCAGCTTGCTTTTATTGTTGTTACAGATGGATTGGTGATCAAATCAGAGGTTGTTTTCAATTTTTTTTTCCCCTCAGTGATCATTATCAAGTGATCAAGTCACTCTGTATATCTGACATTCAACCTTTTAAGAGATGATCATTTCTGCATGAGCTTAGATCTTTAATTAGATGTTTTGCCTCCACCATAATGGCTTCAGTAGTTTTTATATGGCTATGAAGCACTGCTGTCCAGCTGGCATGCTCTCTGCCACTATTTAATCTGCTGACAGTTGTTTCATGCCTGCCACATGAGCAACACTCTACAGATAGTATTCAGTAGCTGTAAAACAGATGTGCTCCGAATGCTAACTCATTACAAAATGAGTGAGGTTATTATCGGGATATGCAGAATGAGGAATTATGTCAGTTCCTAAAAGAGTGTAACCCCTAGAAATTCTGAGGGAATCAATATGTCAGTGTAGGTTTGCTGGTAATCTATTACTATGAAATAACATTAAATTATTGTTTGTTTATTTTTATTTAAAACAAGCGAAGACCTGTTAGCAGAACATGTTTTTTTCCCCCTTCACCTAAGAGCTGAGGTGAAAGTATGTGATTAGTAGCATTTATTGGTTTGTCAGTAAGATTATGCAAAAACTGTCAGGGCAAATTTCATGGAATCTGGTGAACATGTAGAACATGGGGAAAGGAAGAACCCATTAAATTCTGGTGTAAATCCACATCATCTTAATTAAAAGGGAGTAGCATGTTGTTGATGTTGAGCAATATTGCAATAGGGAGGTGGAAGGTAATGTAGGTGGTTGGAAGTAGAGACCAGGGGGTGAAGCCAATAAAGGAGTGTAGCAAGCAGATGATGGAGCTTGGCAGGTGAGTAAAACGCTAATAGGCTATTGGCAGAGCGAGCAGAGTCGAGGAACAAACCAGGGAGAAGTGTTGCAGGTGGGGACAGTGGAGCTGATGTCTGAGTGGAATGGTGTGGAGCTGAGCGAGGCACACAGGATGAGGAATATGAAGAGGCACAGGGAACCAAGGATTAACAAGGAAGACAAGCAATATGAGCCACAGCAAACCTGAATCACAGTTTTGTTTGCTTGGACCTAGGGTTAATAGACAGCTTGATCAGTAGATGAGGAGGTGAATAGGCAGGCTGGCCAGAGAGGTGATTATAGAGCACCACAGCCAGACCCAGACCGTTGTAAAAGGCAAAAATGCAGAAACCCAAGCGGCAATAGGAAAGCCAGACTTCTGCCAAGCCCAATATAAACATTTCTATATTTTCTAAAGCAGCTTCTTTCTAAAGCAATTAATAAGGTACTGCATAGCATTCACAAAAGAAAAAAATTAAACACTTTACATCATAATTCTGAGACTCGATGCTGTTCTAGTTGAAGGATTAAGTATCATGGTATGCCCCTCTAGCTGACAAAGTAACATAATACTTTGATGAATATAAATGATGAGGAACAGAATAAAGCTTTGCCTCAATATGATGATATATAAAAACTTGCTTAACCACGGAACTAAAAATAGCAGGCATTCAATATCTCAAACAGGATGCATGACTGCACATCCTGATCGGTTGGATTTCACGATATCTTTCACGTAGGTGCACACCCTTACGTAGCTTGATCTAAAATGCAGCATCACTCAAGACAAACACCTCTTTTTGTTTTGCCCCAGAAAGTAAGGCTGTTTGGTGAGACATCTAGTTTTTGCTACTTTGAGAACCGTGGTTATGAAAGAGAGGTAAAGTTCTCTTTCCAGCAGATTCTTTCAGGCTTTCACTTATTTTGCCAGACAAGTTTTCAAGTAACCACCAGCATCAAAGTGCCACTATATCCCAGAGAAGACCCACTCTTCTCTGGGAAATGTCACTTTGATGCTGGTGAAATATTTACAGCAGACTCAGTACAGCCTATGCCAAGCTCAGAGCACATCCATCCATTTTGTAAATCTGGACAAAACTGAAGGGGTGAAAAGGAACTTGCCCCTCCATAGATGTTTTGTACAGAAACACAAGCTGGATAAGCTTTCAGGCGCAGCAGGCGGGTGGTAGCTCTGTTGCATCACAGCAAGAAAATTCTGAGTTTGAACTTTCTCTGGGCCTTTACATTTTAGAGAGCTTTCCCCATCTCTGGTGGGTTTTCTCCTCTCAAAGACATGCATATCATGTGGTTATTCTATTTTTTAAGAGCTTTATCTATCTTGAAATTATGTATGAATGTACAGGGAAATGTTGCTTGCACTGTAAAACACTTAGTTTCTAGTCTGACTGACCATTCAATCAGTCCACTTCCACTCTTTTATTCTCCAACTTGGATAGCAAGAGCAAAGTCCCCCGCAGTACATTTGGAGAGCTATTGCTTTACTGTAGCCATAGGCCTGGCAATATGGGCGTTAGCCCAGCATACTGAGAGTTGGTCACAAAGTAGGGCTAGATTTCACTGACACACTGACATGCCTTGGAGCAAACAGAGTGCATGAAGAATGCACCAAGAACACAAGAACATCACTGACCCACTTACCAACGCCGATAAGAACCAATAATACGAACTTCAGAGGCACATGTTTCAAGTTACCTTCATTACATTTCTTTCATAAAATGGCATATCAAAAGATGATGGTCAGGTGTTTTCTATTTTTGATGCCCCGAGTGGCATACAGAATTAGCAGCAGGTAGACAGTAGGCAACAGTAAAAGAGTAATGCTTGAGTAATCAGTAATGATTGACCAATTACTGTCGCTGTTGTGACTGCTTGGCGTTTGGTGTAACGTATCATGTAAATATTATACTAGTAATGATTAGTATAACATCTCCCAGCCAGTTCTTTAGATAATGATTCCTTATCAAAGTCATGGTTAAGGAATTATTTGTAGTACTGATGATGACCAATTGCTAATTAAGTAATTTTTCATTTGTTCCATTTTCATTTGTTTGTTCAAAGTTGTTCTTTAATAAATATGCAAGATTTTGTCTCCCCCATTGTAAAGAGTCCCCAGATCACAGCATTCCCCTGGAAGGTACATCAGGAGCCTCTGAAAACCACATCAACAGGAGGGCAAAACAACTGACGCAGCAATATCGAATCAAGGTCTGATACCATGGGTGCATTTCATTATGCTAATCACATCTTCACTGGGAAGAGCTAAGATGCAAGGAAAGGTTTGAGCGAGGGAAACAAGAAGAGATGAGAAGGATTTGTGTGTTATTTTCTGGGTCCTCCAGAAGTTCCCTTTCTCCATTTCTCCTCAAGGGACCAGAAAATCTTAAATGATGGGAGAGGTGGAAGGATTTCCGGGTCATGAGAGGAGAGAGGATGCTAGGAAGAATAAATTAGCATAATGAAAATGTTCCCACAGTTGCTGACATGAGTGCAGTCTGCCTGCTAGCAGTTTTTAAGCACTTTTTGGCATCAAACTGCTCAATTTCCCTGTTAAGTTTTTGCCTGTAGTTGCATAAAACATTTTAACAGGAGATCCTGTAATGCTGAGATATCTAGATGAATATAGTGTCTGACTTTAACTACTGTAGCTTCTAGTGCTGGATTCCAAACATCACAGAATACATTATATGGCAGATTCAAACATTCAACAATAGTGAATGGAAATAAATGTGACAAACCATTATTAAGAATAAGAAATATGTGTTCTTTCTATTTTATGAAGGCACAAGTTTAAAGTTCCTAACAGGGCTGCATGTAGAGCATCATCAAAACTTTCATCATTACTTAGATGTGAATAAAACTATCTGTGCTTGCTGGTTTTTTTTTTTTTTTCTGACTGGGGACTGCCACAAGCGTCAAAGCAATGAAGGAAGTTTAGTGGCAAAAGTGCCCTCCTGCTGTCAGCCTGCTAGCCCAACAGACTGGATCCCTGATCCAACCTGACACATGGTCTTGAACAATACCTTTAGGGTGTTTTTTTTTCTTTATAGATTTAATTATGTCTCTTTTTCTGAAAAATAACCCAAAGACAGTATTTTTATTTATTCGTTTTTCCCGCTGATTTGGTAATGCCTAACCTTCAACTTTTTATATGATCTTGTGAACTTATTAAACAGTATTTAAGTGGGGCCTGTTGCAAGGTTTAAAATGTAACAACCTACTTCTAATTCAGAGTTGATAAACTTTGGGAATTATGTCCATTTGAATTCTATTTCCAAGAGTTATAAAACAAAGCTGTGCCCCTCTTTAATATTGTTAAATTTAGAATGAAAATCAGCAGCTGCTCGGTATGGCATAAACATAGGGGAAACAAATTAACTGCATAGAAAAGATGGTGTAGGAAAACTGGATGGAGCCATCACCCAGTCTTTTTTTGAAGTCGCAGTTTTGAAGCCTCAGCTTATCACTTTGGCTGCCACCATGTTGGTTTTTTGGAGCCAGAAGTGGCCATAATTGGATGCAAGACTGAGGTGCTACATTAATTAATGGTAGCAAGTTTGGTTAGTAAGTTGCATCAGTGGAGATGAGGCTGGTGGCTGAAAGCACCAATCAGTTAAGTGGTATTATTTAAAAAACAAAATACAAAAATGATCCAAGGTATAAGAGAAAAATTGACACCTATACAGCTCTTTGAATCAGGCTGCAGACAAGACTGTTTATTTCTACTGTTTATTTCAAAGTTGGGCATCATAACATGACATACTATTGGGTATAGATTGCTTTTGAAGCCAGCCATAAGTGGCCACACAAGGAACAGAAGTTTTTAGTACTTCTGTGTTGGTTTTATTTATGAGACCTAAAGATTTTCACTCTCTCCAAATGTTTAAAAAAAAAAAAGCCTCCACAGTTTAATGGTTGCAGTACACATCTAATATATAGAGTGTACACAATAGTGTTTAAACTCTAAGTTATGGTTTTATGGGAAATTTCTGGTGTTTTTCCTTGATCATTTTTCGAATTTCATTTTGTACAGATTAAACCATCTGAATAAAACTAGATAAGTCTGTTGTACTCGGTTCATATCTAGCATATATACTGGGTGTGATTTACCGGGAAGAATGAGGACTTCCATCCCCACCCCAATCCCCACTCCCTCCCCCAGCTATATGTCCTTGCCTTTGCTAAATTTGTATTTTCAATGGAGATTTAAAAAAAATATATATATCAGCACTGTTTTTTGGCCCTTGAAACAGTCTACACCACTAACAACAATCAGATTAGAATTTGATTTTCACTTCCAGCTCTCCTGATCCTGCAACAGTAGAGATGACTCTGGAAAAGAGGGATGATCCAGATCTCATTCCGTTCCAGTTTTTCAACGTCTCACAATGTACAGTACTCATGTTTCTGAATGAAAACTACAACTAATTAAATAAAAGAGAAATTAAAAGCATTCAGAGAGTCAGGTTTACAGGAGTCTTGATCTTGGCACACACTTGATCATCCATGTCGGAATACCCCATAAAGGTGAGCTCTGCAGCTTCTTATTCCAACTTGTTAAATTGCAGTTATGTGCTGGGGCTGCAGTCGCACATCCTGCAGTTAGAAAATCTTGCTATGAAGGGGTCTGAAGAAATGTGATGTGCATAGTTCGTCGGCTTTGCAGCTGATTGTGCAGCTCTTGTGATGAGTTGATAGAGAGGAACAGCCCCACTCTGCATGAAGGGGATTTAATTCTGACATGTTAAACCATTTGTATTATATCATTTAATTGGATCACATGTGTCTGAAGAGGAAAACATATATGATCCAATCAAATGTAGCAATAACGTGAAAAAATTGCTTGTTAATTTCATTAAAAAAATATATTTTAATAGTCTTGTAAATGCTGTGCTTATATGTTTAAGTTCTGAACTTGTTTAATTGAAGTTCATAATGATTTTATAAATGTTACGCTTACAGACAGAATTAATAAATATTCTAAAGGGCTCAAGAATGTATAGGACCACTCTGGTTCCTAAGTTATTTTTGTGGAAAAATATTCATAAACATCTCACCCTGTATATACACTGGGATGGATCTTCTCTAACTCAAATAAAATTGGTTGGGAGCCACTTGAGTTACAGAGCAAATACAGCCCATTTACTGTAGTAAAGGTATTTGTCATGTAGAAAATCTGCATGATCAAGAAGCTGCCCTCTGGCTTTTTAGAGTCAAATATACTTCAAGGCTTACTGTGTGCTCATGGTTTAACCATGTCAGCAGTGACTGCATGATCACTTGTGCATGCTGCTTTAATGGCATGCACCATTTGACGCCAGTAGTTCAAGTTCTTTTCCTCCTCCCCCCCCTCCTCATCCTTGGGGACTCAACATTTCAGTCTGCAGATGGGCTCTTCGTGGGTTTTACCCTCTTTTTGTTTTAAGCCTAAAAATGGACAATCCTTCGAGGTCAGTCTTACTGTCTTACATTGCAAAACACATTTTATGAGTTTCACCTTTAGATTCCCACGTCAGCATCTTCTATTTGAATGTACAAAGTCTGAACACTGTTGTCAATTTCTCATCTTGCTTAACATGACAAATAATGTTTCCATCCAATTTTCTGTCCAGAAAATCAATAGAGTCACACACACGGAGTGAAATAGACCATGGATTGCTGTGGATGCACATTCCTGCCTTTGCAGTAACACAGGACTGATTACATTACATACATGCTAAAAATATTTATGTAAATAACAAATGGCTTCTCCATTTGCTGTATCTGCTGCCATCAGTGGTCTATAATGTTTTCTCTATTGTATATTTGAAATTACTCATTCACTTTATTTATGGCTTTCTGATAATGCTGTCTGTAAATAGGTTTGCACTGAGTTTGAGTGAATTACCAGAGATGAGATTGTACAAAAATGCATTTTTTGCCTGAGTATTGTCTGCCATGCAATTTTTTCCGCACTGATGGTGTTGTTGGCTATACATATATGCCTACATAAACAGCATACTTAAGTTGTGGCACTTTGTTTATGACAAAGCTAAGCAGAGATGGTGTGAACCAATAATGATCGCCATTTATGTGTTCCTCTTTTCAAAATGAAAAATTACTTTCTTTTGTTTATTTTTTCCTTCACCTCATTATAATACTCCACTCTATTCAATCAGTGGCAGGCTATTCTATTTCCAAGTGTCATGTTTAATGAACACACGGTTCATTCATTTACAGCCGGAGATGGGAGGGAAGGAGGCAGAGAAGAGGGCAGTGTAGTAGTGACACAGAAAAAAATAAAAGTAATGAAAAATGATTGTGGAGCAGGAGAATCAAAGACAGAGAAACTGAGTTAAATAAGGGGGAGGCAAAGTAAAAGCACTGGTGGGTGCAATGGGACAATGAGCTCAAAACTTTTGTTAGAGTCATTGTCTTCTCATCAGGGTTTCTAAACCTTGGTCACTAAATTTAAAACAAATACACCCACGCATGGATGTCCACTAAAGCTCAAACTGCAGTGATGCCAAGAAAAGGACACAAAATCAACCCTGTGTCATACTGTTGTGTCAGCTGCTGCAGAGGTGACTCTTTAATTATGACATTTTTGATCACTGAGTGTTGTGTTGAGTCTTCAAAAAAAAAAACTGACTCCCTAAAGGGACGTTGTATTCCCACCCTTTGATTTGTCCACACTCGCCTCATTTTCTGAGGACAACAGCAATACTTTCAAGGTAAGGATGTGTATCCTCAAGCTAAAAAGAGCCAAGTCAACAATCCCCTTGGAATGCATTAGAGACTCATCAATGTTACCCTGTCTTAAAAATATCAACTCAGCTTTTTCTTTTGCCCGCCCCTTGTGGCAAACACATTCTCATTAAGTAACTTCCATAACAAAGGTGCGACTGAAGACCAGGTGATATTGGGGTTTTCAGCAGCCTTAAGGGACTAGTGAAGCTTTAAAAAAAAAAAAAACCTGCAACTACCGAATAGGTGAAAATGCATTTATGAGAATTAAATTAACTGGATTAAATTTGGAAGCTTTAAAATACGAATTATCTAGAGATGTTTGAATTGTGAAAAATAAAGGGGGNCAACCAATTTCAAAACTTTTTTTTTTTTATGGAGAACATAACCTTACTGATTCTAAATGGGTGGGACTCCAGGCACTGGTGATCTTCCACCATTTGCAGTACCATTTCTATTTTTCAGCCCCATGAAATTGGCCATCAGTGCCAACCTAGTGCCATGAGGTCAAAACGAGTGAGATTATTTTAACACATGGATGGTCATCGCTTATGTGGCTGCTGCCATTCAAAGCATAGCATGGTGTTTTTTCTCCCCTCTGTCTCCCTGTGCAACTTCCTCTCTTTCTTTGCTTTTTCTGTTTCTTCATTCTTATCTTCTCTTTCATTTCATTTCCTAGCCACCATCCATTTCTCTTTCTTCTCCTTGCTTTTGCTCTCACTTTATCTACCTTAAGCTTTGGATATTTTCCCATTTCTCTAGCCAAACTGCCATATCACAAAGTTCTGTGTGTGCTTGGTCAGGAAATCCAGCAGGACAGTCGAAGAGGTTGGAGATAAGATAGCTGTGTGAAAAAAAAAAAGCAAAAACTAAAGATGAACCACAGCTCATGGGCTTAGTGGCAATTATCCCTCTAGGAAGGAACAAAATCTAACTTTTTTTTTCTTAAAATTTACCGCGTAAACACCACAATCTCAAGATTTATTATTTGTATATTTGACTTTCATGTTTCTCTGTTTCCTTTTTTTCCAAAATTGTGATCTCATGCATCTCCTGGAAATACCAAATTGTGGCATATTATACTGTAAACATACAGTAAATACAGCACTCACTTTGGATTTTTTTTCTGAAAGTACAATACATACTTTTGTTTAATTTTGGCATAATAGAGCAATTTTTAAAAATTTATTTCCCTCTGAAATGCCATCACTTTCTGCAGTATTTTTTATTTCCATCACGTTGCACTTGCAGATTCTCACTTTCCAAGGAAAAGCAAGTATTTACCAAAACTGGATGAATTTTATTTCCCAATCTGAAAAATTATTTTACAGTGTTGTTGAGTTTGAAAATCAACAGAGAAACATCATGTATAATCATCTTATCCAGTGCAAGTTACATACTTACTCATCCATTAAGATGTAGAAGGTAAGCTTTATTATTAATTTGGAGTTGGGTTTTGATAGTGAACTTATTATTGATAATAAGTTCATTATTTTCTTTCTTTTAATTCAGTGTGACAAACAAATAATAATAAAAACTAGAAGCACTCAGAGAGCGCAAACCTCCGCCAAGGCCATAGGGTCACTGACGCTGTAATACGTGTATCTAAATACTGTGAAATAATCTTTCATCTTTCCCAGACAACAATAACCCCCTATCCCGCAATAGTGTGTTACCTCGACCAGATCGCCGGCTCCTAACCGTAGTAGGGAGACCTCTTGTTTCTACTTCGCTTGGCTCGTGGCTGGTAACTAACTTGCTCATCCATGTGGGTCAGCTTCACCAAGGCGGAGAAATGCAGCAAGTTGAAGAATTTTAGCAACAGAACTTTTATTCCTTTTTCCACCGCCACCGAACACACTTTTCCTCTCGCGCTCGTCTCCCGCGCTAGCCCGCATACACACACACGGGGCAGTGAAAAGTGGGCGGTGTCTCTCAGCCTACAACATACAACCTGTGGCTTGAAATACATTTCCCATAAGGCTACATTCTTAAAGGGGAAGGCGCTGCCAGTATCCCGCAATAATGAAGAATCCTTAAAAAATTTAATCACTACTTCCTCTTGTCATTTCCAACCACTCCACAAAATTTCAGCAAAATCCGTTCATAACTTTTGGAGTAATCCTGCTGACAAACAGACAGACAGACAGACAAACAAACAAACCAACGCGACCGAAAACATAACCTCCTTGGCGGAGGTAAAAATCCTACATAGAAGGTCCAAGTAGGTAAGTGATGTGATGCTCATTGCTTTTGTCTGCAGGGGGTGATAATGAGCCAGAAAACCACTCTGACCCCCACACAGTAAAATCAAAGAGCAAGTTCATGACAACAATGCTGTTTCTTTTTTAAATATATATATTTTTTAGGTTTTATTGTGTAGAACATGTTTTTAACATACCTGAAATTATGTATTATGTATGTATTTCACTCAGTGTTTTAGTGAACAATGTTGAAACAGTAAGGCCTTATTTAAAGTGTGGTGGATTGTGTAAAGCTGTGTTTTGGGAACTGCTGCTGTGAAGCTTTGGATGGGGAGAAATTAAATTGTGCCGAGTAAGCTGCCTTCCAGCAATTTATCCAAAATGCTGTGGGAAGGATTAGCCAGTGTAGCTATAGCTGTACAGCTAATGGTGGTATAACTAGCTCCTGACTTCATATTGTAATGAATGGGGTATCTGGTCTCTTGTTGTTCCAAATCTGAATTTCTAGGTCAGTTATCAGCTTTGGTGTTTGTTTTTGATTTTTATCTCTGATGTTTTCTCCCCACAGCTTCTGTTATACAACTGTTTATGAAAATAGGGCACTGGTAATTAAAAGAAAAAGTAAACTCGTACAGCTCAATACACCTTACACTGTGACAGAAAAAATCTGGGAAATCTGGGTCCACCTGGTGTACTGGAAAAGCCTGATATGCTGTAGTGGAGTCACTTAGTGGTCATCAGATCCAGGAAGTTAAGCAGAGAACAGTGAGAATGGCATATATCCCTTAACTGAACTAGTCAATGCTGAAGTCAGCATGCAGCTTGCTTCTGGTTAAAGTTTTGATGGAGGTTTCAAAGGGTGAATTTACTCAGCTACTTGACTAACTTTAATAGACTAAACAATTATAGACTTAAAAAAACTTGATATTGCTCATATCAGTTAGATTAGCGATTAACTTTATTCTGCACACGTATATGGTAGCTTGTTTTGTTTTGTTTTTCTGTTTTGTTTTATCAAATCCGCAAGCCCAGCTGAGAGTACTGATCACTGAGTCAAACATTTCAGCTCACATTTTTCTTACATGGCTTTCCATAGTAAAGATACTACAGAGGTAAACATGTCAAAGTGTGCCTCTCCATCCAGAAGCAAAGCACATGGGACTTTTTTTCAGCAAATAAGTAGGGCAGCCCTAATTCTAATTTGACAGCCTTCTCTAACTCGTTTTCTCAGACCCTTAGCAAGAGAGAGAGGAGAAGCTTCTACAAGCAAGGGATAGAAATGCAGATGGAATAAAAAAGTATGGGCATACATACATACATACATATATTTACTTTTAACACATGTATGTGTGCAGCTCAGAGCTGTCCATCTGCATGCTGTAATGCTGAACACTTCACTCCTTGTACAGCGGGGTCATAGTCAATCACGCAACCTGGTAACAATGCAGTCTCTCTTCCAGAGTGCTCCCATTTATGTTTGTAGTTGTGTGGGTCATAGTGGGATTGAATACACTTCTTATAATGCTTGATTATTTGGGTGACACCCCCCCACACACACAAACACATACGTGAGTGAATGGATCAGTCGCCCTTTCAGCCTCTCCACAGGTGTTTTTTTCTTCAAAGTGATTGAAGAGGCAGGAGGGCAATAAAAAGTCTGTTTATAGCCACGATTTCACAGGTGAGGGGCCCCCACTTTTTAGCCCATGAATATGTTAACAGCAGGCACCATTGGAGACCATGCAGTAGTGTGTGATAGTCAGCACTGTCATCCGAAGTCCAAGACCCATTCAACAATTCAAAGACATGTGGCTTATTAGTCACTGTTGATCACAAAATATTTAAAAGGGGTCAGTTGCTTGGCATATACCCTATTCATATTGAAAGGCTGATATACATACAAATAATTCTCTGCAGCAGTTTGTAAGTTGCTGTCTTCATAATGAATTAATCATCTGCATCATGAGGCAAGCAGCATCAATAAGAAATTTGCACTGTATGGTTAAATAGTCAAATTTCTTAATCTTTACTCTCTTTAGCTTTTTTATTCTACACTGTTTATTTACTAGACTCTATTCTTGTTTATGTTTTCAAGAAAGAGCCATTTTTCTTCAGCAGCATTCTAATTATTAACCATGTGTTCTCAACAGGTATAATTTGGTATACTGCAAAATACAGGGTATACACAAATGCATACATTATTTTTGAAATTCATCATCTTAAACCCATCTTCAGGATATAATTTTTTTAAACACACACACACAATTACTGCCTTTAACCCATGCTTTTGTTTAATCCATGCATTCCTCTGTACCACTTTTCAGGTTTTTGCAGGTTTGTTCTGCCCCCAACTGGTAATCAAGAAAATTACATCAATTCCTAGCTCATCCTGCAAGCGGCATACTTTTTTTTTTTTTTAACTGTAATCATTTTAGAATGTATTTAATGTGTTATACATAACTTTATCAGGAGGAATATGATAGCTATTACATTTGTGTGACATATTAAAATTCTATACAATATCTTTTTTTTTTCAAGTTAAATATTAAATCCCTGCTTAGTAATGTTTGGATGATGAGTAAAACAAATAGTTTCTACATTTTCACATCTTTTTTTGGGAACAGGGTTATATAATTTTACTAAGAAATTGAGGTTTGGCCACATTATTACCAACAAATGAGTCTATAATGAATGAACTGAAATGCAGTGTTTTCAAAGCATTCTTTCTTTTTAGACAAAATGAATTGACGAGCCTCAGGTTTGTTTGTTTTTTATAGTTTATGTGTGAAAAGGTTTGAAAATGGGTCAATTCCAGTATTAAGGTGTGCTTTATTACATCATTTATGAACACAGCATTAGAATAGTATGAATGAATACAGCAGTAGAACTACTATTTCAAAATGCTCATTATAAATGGCATCTCATTATAAATGGCATGTTTTCTATTTGTGAATTGTTTAAAATATCATCTCAATGAGTTTAAAATATCATCTTGCATACAGGCTGTCAACTGAGTTGATCTGTTTTCTGACTGATAGTAAATACATAGTGTTAAGCTACCATTTTAATGTTTCAGGTTTTTAGCAAGCCATAAGGTGGTTTTTCTCCTCTTACACTCCTTTTGCAGGTTACCTGTGGAAGATAATATTGGATTCAGTACTTCTGCTGCTGTACCAGCCTACCATGGGAGCCTCTGCCAGGTAAATCTAGTGTGCGCAGGTTGCCTTATAAAGCTTATCAACCTCCAACCCTGCAACATCAGGGTCAACACTTTAGCCAGTTTCACCTCTTCTCCCAAGAGCTGAGATGACCTTCCAGCTGCCACTTGGAGTGCAGATATGTGTTATTCTCAGTCTTCATGTGCTATAACTCCAGTAACAGTCTTTGCTCTTAGTTAGTTTGACAGTGAAACTGGATTTTTGTTCCCCTTTACAAAGCTTTAATGTTAGAAAAATCATTATAACACTGTATATTAGATGGATGTTCTTTTTCTGTTTGTTCAAATACCACATTGGATTTATGTCATAAATTACATACATTACACTGAATCTGAAACATTGTTGCCAGGTTTGGGGGTTTGAGCAAGGTTTGATGACACAATTTACTTTCGTAAGGATGCCTGCATGTTGTGATGTTTATGGATGTTGTGATGCAAAAAGATGCTTTGTTTTTTTAAAGGATTTTCTTTATTATTTTCTATTAAAGAAGCAAATAAAATCAATAAAATCTGGGCTTCTTTCCTGTGCCAATAACTTCTTAATTTGTTATGAATAATAGCTACACGATTCATTGTACAAAGCAAAATACAACCCAACTATATCTGTACAAGAGATGCAAATTTTTGTGCTTGTTCTGTGTTTCTGTCCTTTTATAATTTTGTCTGTGACTTTGTTATGACCAAGCAGGCAGTGAAGGGGGTAGTTGTGCTGTGATTGGTGCCCTCCTTTTTGAGCCATGGAATTAAGTGGGCCACGGGTCAGTTCAGTGGGTTAATTAGCCATATTTTTCAAACTGTCAAAACCCTGAGGACTGTGATCCAACTGCCTCTGTTTACATTCTAATGATTTTCCAACCCATTAATCTCAAGGGTCAAAATTTTAGGACTGTTTAAATGGGGAATTATGATTCTTTTAAGGGTTTGGTAAATGATTTGCAGTCATAAACACAAAATTGAGGGTGAAAAAATATAGCTTTTAAAAGATTAAAATAATGAATAATAAAATTAGCAAAACATCCACTGTTTCAAAGAAACTGCAGCACAATCCTTTCATTGTAATATTTTCTTTCTTTCTTTCTTTCTTTCTTTCTTTCTTTCTTTCTTTCTTTCTTTCTTTCTTTCGGTTTTGAAAGTTAAAAATGGAAAAATTGTTTAAAAAATGAATTCCCTCTAAAAGTCCCAGTTCTATTATTAAATAGTAGAAAATGTACTTTTTCCATATTTGAAGGGCGCCTCTATTTGTTATTTTTGGACTCAAAGTAGCTTTTTATCATCCACAGTTAAAAAAAAAAATGCTTACTCATCTTATACTGGACTTTGGTGCAGCTGCTCAGTCACTATCTGAAATGAGTTTTAGCTTCCCTCACTTTAAGCCAGCTTTTTTCTGATTGGCTGCCCTGTACAAACAGAGCTAGTGAGTGGAGCGTCTGTGCTCACTGTCAGCCATCTAATGACCATGTTGATTATTAATGATACCGTGCCTCCATGACATCCTTTAAAATAACAATCTGAAATTGAGAGTTTAAATCAGTCCTAAGCATGGGCTTTTAAGTCGTATGGATTATTTGGACATATGTGTACGAATACGAATACCTTTATTAGTCCCACAACGGGGACTTCATCATGAAAAAATGTGATTATGTTTATAATGAGTGTCCACCAGTATCCAACAGCCTATACTAAATGACAGGGGGAAAAAAAGGAAAAGCACAATATGTGCCCTTTAACAATTAGAAACATTGTATCATCTCATAAATCGGTGACTGTTCATGTGCTTAACTTAAATGCACAAGTTTATGCAGTACACTGATACACAGACAGAATATTTAAATAATTCAAACAGGTAAAAATCTAAGCAGCAGCCACTTGGACTGCCTGACATTTACTTTCTAATGTGGTTCAAATTTCAAAGATACTTGAGTCCCCATTTCCCATGATAAAAAGCAATACCATCCTTGCACTGTAAATGCCAGTGTATTTTAAATTCTACACCTCAGTTTGCAAGAAATTATTCTTGTAAATTTGTGCCAGCCAAGTTCAAACTGTGATAACCCTGATCACCTCTTCAAGGTTATTTTCTTTTAAGAACGCAACCCTCTCAGATTGTCAAACTCCGTTAGACTCATAAAGGATATGCAGCTGCATTCATATAGGTAACACACCACACGATGACTAATCTGACCTTCAAGCAGTGGAAAGTCTCTTTTGTGGTGCCCTTACTTTCAAAAAAACAGTCCACCCCACGCAGATTTTTTTGTGCAGTTTGATTCAGAAATATTTAAAATTTATGTTTGATGGAAATCCTCACACTGCACAGAGGTTAAAAAAAAAATGCATTGGGATTGTACAGTCAGAAATGAGACAGAACACAGATCTACCACTGGATGGCATTGTGATTCAAGAAATAAGTGTTGCCACTGCCTATCTTAAGTGTTTGCCATGACCTTCAGTGACTCATTCCCCAGTGAATGTTGTTTTAGGGTCCATTTATATGTAGCAAGTAAAATAAAGCTGTTAGTTTGAAAGAAATCATCAAGAAAAAACAAGTGAATGCCAAACATTAAGTGTCCTTCTTTAAGCCAATAGACAAATTGACAAACTTTACTTTTTACAACTCTGTGCAACTCAAAACAAGCGTCCTTAAGCTGCGATGATTTCAATGGATCAAAAGTTCACAGCTCTACACATCCGCAGCTGAGTTTTCAAAGGTATAGCATTTAATCATGCAATTCTGGCAACAAATATGCTAATTCTAAGTTCCTGTCTTGTTGCCAGTGTTTGCATATTTAAACAAAAGGTACCTATACATAACCAGTGGAATAACATTTCTAACAGATGTCCTTAGTTATTATGTATTATGTGATGTAAATTATTGATCCTTCAAGTTTTATTTGGGGGGAGGGGTTTGGTTTGTAATGCAAAGGCAGCCAGAGAATTACAACCACTGATTATTAGGTCTGTATTTTCTCATTTACGAGCACCAACTGTTGTACTGTTGCCGGTGTGCAATATAAAGTGATTGATTATCCTTGAAAAGTAGAAAATTAAAATTACACTGAATGATCATTTTTAATTTATACTGAGGGGATTTTTCCATTACCGTTCCATTTTATACATTCATACCTGGAGGATACCCAGTAACACCAGTATGCTGCTGTTCACTGGAGCGTTGTTGGATTTGGCTTTTCAGCTCTCGTCAGTGAACTCTTTTCTATGAATGTAAAATCTGCATATGATCCTTATTTTTATTATTGATGTCAAAGAAATAACTCAAGATTTTCAAATGCATTTGTTTGTTATTTTGTTTTTGGCTAAATTTAAATTAAATGAAATAGTGATGCAACTTGTTCCAAGTCTTTGAGCCAAGCTGATTTAGATACAGATATTGTACCAAACATTTCATCAAATAGAACTGAGTGTATTCAATGATATATAAGGAACATGCAAAATATATATGTTATTAAACCATAAAATTGATTACCAGGGTTATTGTCTCACAGAAAATTTAATCTTTTTTGCAAATAAACTGGTAGATGAAAAAAAATCAAGAGTGAACTGAAGGGCTGACAGATCAGCTATAATGGCTTCTGTCCCCAAAATGAATGTATCTCTCTCCTACAACATCCTCACTCACCCCCGCCATGTATTGCCTGTGTGTATATATATGTGGGTTTCCACCCATTCCTCCAGAGTTCTTGAGCGAACTGAATGAATAAATCATAGAGTGATCAAGATGTCATCTTCATGATAATGAAAACATGATGCCTCGTAATAAGTTTCCAGATCAGAGGGAGCCATTGGGGCTTAATAACACAGTGCCAAGTGGCCGAAAAGTGTAGAGATGGATTTAGAAGAAAAGAGTGGCAATAATATTCCCTTGTCCTTGTGAGTTTATATTCCAAAACCTTGTGTTTTGCATTTTTTTATTATTTCAGAATGCTGAGTAATGACTGTATGCTGCACAAAGGATATATTAACTCTGACTTTAGGCAGTATTCCTTGTTGAACAGTATTAAATTGAATTTGTCTGTGTCTGTGCTTTTTAATACCTAATTTACTTCATTCATGATATGGAATTCTGAATAATGCTTGTATATCTTAGCTATATTGTGATGCACTTTGTATAGTTTGTTAATCCACCAGAGGAGTGAAATCATTACCATGAATCTCATTTTCAAAAAAGGCTCATCTCTGGAGTTAACAGAAAACAGCAGCAGAACAGCTTTTGGAACAATGACATGACAACAAGACAAGAGAAATACAGTCAGAGGGACCACCAAAATTCAACAGCATGCAGCTCTCAAGTAAATAATTTCATCACCATATTTTTTTGACATACCAGGAAACTTTTGTAGTGTGTTGTTTCTTCAGTAAATCTGTGTTTACAGCTTCACCCCTTCATCAATTATTCAACATAGAGGTGGTGCACAGATTTCAAATGTGCTCTTATATTGATGAGGGTTTCTCTGGGTGAAAACGAGTGTGTGCCTGCTAGGTAGAATCATTGCAAACTCCAGTTTTCCTCAACGCAATTTAAACTGTTTCATCTAATGGAAGATGACATTCATCATCTCAGGATTATGCTTCATCACTTTGATTCTAGAAGTTAGTGATTCATGAGATGGGAAGACAAACCTGGGAGGTAAAAAATTGATTTGATATTTTGTCAAGCCAGAGTTGTGTCATGTTTGTGGAGAATAACAACAGCCAGAATGTAGCTCCAAGAGGTGATGAAGGGGGCAAGCAGCCATGGCAACTTGATGTGATCATATTACAAGTGGAGAACACCAGCAGTTAAATAATGCACCAAGTAAGGGGTGCTAAGTCATTACACTAAGTTTGGCATCAATATACAATGCTCCAAAAAATTAAAGGAACTCTTTAAAAACACATCAGATCTCAATGGGGAAAAAATTATGCTGGATAACTACACTGATACTGACTGGGTAATGTGTTAGGAATCAAAGGATGCTACATTGTTTGATGGAAATGAAAGTTATCAACCTACAGATGGCTGAATTCAAAAACACCCTGAGAATCAAAGTGAAAAAATGATGTGGAAAGCTAGTCCACTTTGCTGAAATTTTGTTGCAGTAACTCAAATTGGGACTAGTATTTTATATGGCCCCAAATACTTGTACGCATGCCTGACAATGTCAGGGCATGCTTCTAATGAGTCAATGGACAGTGTCCTCGGGGGTCTCCTCCCAGATCTGGACCAGGGCATCACTGAGCTCCTGGACAGTCTTAGGTGCAACCTGGCGGTGCTTGATGGACCAAAACATAATGTCCCAGAAGTGTTCTATTGAATTTAAGTTAAGCAAGCCTAGAGGCCAGTCAGTGGTATTAATTCCTTCATCCTCCAGGAACTGCCTGCATACTCTTACCACATGAGGCTGGGCATTGTTGTAAATCAGGAGGAACCCAGGACTCACTGCACCAGGATAGGGTCTGACAATGGGTCCTCTAGGTCTGTAGAGGTCCGTGCATCCCTCCACGGATATACCTTCCCAGACCATCACTGACCCACTACTAAACTGCTCATACTGAACAATGTTACGGGTAGCATAATGTTCTCCATGGCTTCTCTAGACCCCTTCACATCTGTCACATGTGACAGATGTGAAGGGGTCACATCTGTGAAAAGCATGAGGCACCAGTGATGGACCCGTCAATTCTGGTATTCTATGGTAAGTGCCAATTGGGCTCCATGGTGCCTGGCACTGAACACAGGGCCCACTAGGTCACCCTCCTGAAGTCTGTTTCTGATTGTTTAGTCAGAGACATTCACACCAGTGCCCTGCTGGAGGTCATTTTGTGGGACTCTGGCTGTGCTCATCCTGTTCCTCATTGCAAAAAGGAGCAGGTACCAGTCCTACTGATGGGTTAGGGACTTTTTTCGGCCCTGTCCAGCTCTCCTAGAGTAGCTGCCTGTCTCATGGAATCTCCTCCATGCTCCTGATACTGTGCTGGGAGGCACAACAAACCATCTGGCAATGGCACACATTGATGTGCCATCCTGCATGAGTTGGATTACCTGTGCAACCTGTGTAGGGTCCAGGTATTACCTATGCTACCAGTAGTGGTACTGACCCGAGCCAAATGCAAAACTAGTGAAAAAACAGCCAGAAAACATGAGGAGGAAAAGCTGTCAGTTGTCTCCACCTGTAAAACCATTCCTGTTTGGGGGTTGTCTCATTTGCCTCTTTTACAGTAGTACCTACTCAGCTCTACTCTACTCTGCTTGGTTTTTTTCATTTTCCATCTCAATTCAGTGCTGACTCAGCAAGGTGGCCCAAAAGTCCAGTGACATAAGTTGTATGCAACACAAACACAAACGGTCACTCTGTCTAGTTTCCTCTTGATTCTGTCATCAGCCACCAAGCACAAAAACATTTATGTTGGTTAGTGCGTAGCCATTTCCCTTGCTGCTGGGTTTCAGAAATGGCAGGTTTAATTCCTGTGAAGGAATCACACTCATCACTCATCTAATGACATCACTACCTGGCCAAACAGTGGCATGCATTCTGTTGACATCACATTTTTGGATGGACTTGGCACACTTGGGGTGTGCCAAGTCTTGGACAGCTGAGTAGGTACTAAAAAAGTACCTGGAACTGCGTACTGGCACCTAATGGAAAAACCCTAAAAACCGAGTCAAGTCAAGCAAAGTAAAACTGAATAACAACCCCCTCTGCTACTTAACTGACTTGATACTCTACTCTTATTAAAAACTGTTCCTGTTCCTGAAACAGTTGCTGAAACATGGCCTCACTTTCTGTTTAGGAGCGTGATTGTCCAAAAATATAAAAAACACTGGGTGACTTTGTTAAGACTTGGTATG
>JASGAU010410700.1:0-16258 GCA_030220045.1 Australoheros facetus | reverse complement strand
CCCCCCCCCCAAAAAAAAAAGACTGGAAAAAGATGTTACCTGTGAAAGATTTGTACACTTTCATAAAATCTCATGTGGCCATATTCCATATGGCAGAAAATGGCATTAGGGCACTTTGAGCTCAGTTTAGTCAAAGAAATCCAATTCTGAACCACAGAACTTATTTTCAAAAGTGGGGTAATGCTCACAAGCATAAACACACTTCTAATGTGACACCACTGTGCTCAAGGGGACGGTCTCCAATCTGTGTGGCAAATTTAAAAATTGCTAACCATATGCTTCCAGTGGTAGAACAAGAGAAATATGTTTAAGCAATAAACACCCAGTTTTGCTACCAGGCCCCAACTATGGAATATAATATGTGATATAATGCACACTGACTTTGTAGAAGTTAACTAACAATAACAGTGGTGAGAGTTTTTAAACACCTCTACTACATGTAGATGTGTCTAAACCATGCCTCTAAGACAGTTAGGATGCCTTGTTTCACAAACCTAACTAAGAGAATAAGGCGTGGTAAAAGTGTTTCCTTTGTAAAAAAAGGCTTGGCTGGAAATAGATNAATCAACCAGATGTGTGTGTCAGAAAAGGGATAATAAACCAGAGGTTCTTTTTTAATTTTATTTTTGGGTTTTTGTTGCCATGTGATGCTGTGTGTTTTTGGCTGTGTAATGAGTTTTCGGCTGGTTCATTTGTTTTCAGCATTGCTTTACCTGAACTAAAAAGCTCCCCAGATATGTTGTGTTCTAGTGATGTCCCTCAATTTAAGCCTTAATGAAAGCTTTGTCCTACCGCTGTGAAGCTGTTCCTTGACAACACTTCGCATCCGCCGCTCTAAGAAAAGTACCAAACAAGACGCGCCAATCTCCTTCGCTCTGAAACGAGCTCCCCTTCTGTGATGAAAAATGCAGCCTGTCTCTTTGCTTATTGCCGTGGCATTTAGGTGGCTCAGTGTGGTGATTTGGAGAGCCTGTAGTGTCAAACCTATTTCTCCTGCTTGTGGCTTAATGCTCTGACTCAACAAACCTGACCATTGTCATTTTCCTCCATCGGCTTCATGGTGGCCGTGAAGAAAAGCCAAGTAGTGCGGGTAATAACCTTCAAGGAAGGACCTGTGATTGCTCATCCATTTCACACCGAAGCCCTCTCCCTTGCTTCCCCAAAGCAGTAAAAACTTATATAGGAAGAGGAGTGAGAATGGCAGCACGGCAGACAGTGTTTTGTTAGTGGTGGGAGATAAAAGAGGAACCTGTGAGTGGGAGAGAAATGTATGGGGGCTGCTGTAGCTAGTGTGTGTGTCTTAAAAAAAACAGGATATTCCAGTACTGGGCCTTCTTCGCTTCTAATCCTAATGGGTTGCTAGGGGCACTGCACGCCTCTTAAATGAACCACTCTGCCTGCTGGGACCACTGACCAGAAGCACAATTTACCAATCTCACTCTTGCAGCCTAAACCTTCACAAAATGGATGATAACATGTTGAGTACCTGGCAAATAGGAAAAAGTGGATAAACATGTCAAATTTATAGAATAAGAAGCTTTATACTTATAGATTTTACAACCATTTGTTCAGCTATCTCTTGGTGCATGGCAAATATATTATAAAATATATTTTTTTTATGTTTTTATACCAGAATCCATCACTACCTTGTGAAGTGTGTGAGCCTTGCAATATATTGTAAATTTATCCAGTCTGATTTCACATGAAGCAATTAGCTAACCTTGCTGGTCATTACAAAAGAATTTCATCGCATGATGGTGTTTGTTCCCATTTGTTTGTGTGGCTGTGTCTCTGGAGATAGAACGAGTTGTCTCCCGGTCAGAAGGTTGGTGGTTCAATCCCTAGCTCCCCTAGTCTGCATGCTGAAGTGTCCTTGGGTATATTCTGAAGCCCAAATTCCCTCTCGTGTATCTGTGTGATTGTTAGAAACACTTAAGGCATAGAATTCACTATGTGAATGGGTGATTGTAGCTTTCAGTAAGAAGTGCTTTGAGTGTTCAGTTAAGAGTAGAAAAGTGCTATATAAGTACAAGTCCATTTATCATTTCAAAAGAATATGTCCTAGGTTTATTCTATTCATCTCAGACTCATTCATTCATAAGGGAATATTTTACCTGCATTTATTACTGACAAGAACAAGTCACTATTGTATAGATTACAACAAATTACATTCATATTTGTGCTCTCTGCAGCACTGGTTTCCTGAAATTGCATAGTAGCTTTAGAAATTTTACTTTCTAGGTTCCCCACACTGTGCTGTTGACCTTGCAGAGCAATGCAATTTGATGGTAAATGGTTGTCATTTGTTCTGCCATGCCTCATGAAGCCATCTACGTTGTTATTTCTTGCCCTAGAGCTCCCACTGATCACCAAATTACAGTGTTGCATGACTAACTGGATGGCCACCGCCAGAAGCCAAATAAATTAAACTGGATTGCCCATGTTGCAGAGTTGTAGTTTTCAGTTTGGTTTACATGCATGTTTTTCCCACACAGTGACACAGAGAGTAGAGATTGTATGCAGCACAATTAGCAGATCATTTCGTACAAATGGCACAGTGCATACTTGTGGCCTAATTAGATACACTGTCTGATTTTAAACCTCTAGATGTCACTGTTGGTTAAGTACTTCTCTGTTGCTTTCCAGTGGGGCGTTATATGGATCACACAACTTGTATAACAGCAGATGGTGCTGATCATCACGACTCACATCATATTTATTCATATTTATTTATTTATTTTTTACTTGTAAAATACCACCCTCCAGATAAATAAACATTACAAGTGATGGTACATGTTGGCTCAATGCAATTATTCCTAATGAAACAAAATAAGATATGAGGACTTGGTTGACTGTCGGAACCTGCAATTAGGCTGAAACAGTTCAGGTGTGCAGTCACCCTTGAGGGAGACATAAAAATTTTTTTAAATTACAAACAAAAACAAGAGTCCATCATCCTCACTGTTAGTTCTTCAAATGCCTTTTCATGGTGCACAATAGATTAATATGTCTTCATCTTGTCTCTAGAAAATTAGCCTATCACTTAGAAAAGCCTTTCATCTTAAAGTGACATTGTATGGAATTCCGATTCCCAGATATGTTGTTTGTCTATGTCTGAATGAAAGAGTCATACAGACAGCCTATAAACAGTAATTACTGTCTGTAGTTACATACTGCATTACAACCATATGCAGGGCCACAAATGTTCCTTTCACTGATTTCCTGAGTCATTGTTTTTCCTTGTCAGAGCTACCCCTATAAAAGAGCCACAGTCAGGGTTTAATGTAACAGTGTTTTGTTTGCCCAGAAAGGCCCTCTGGGATCCCGACATACTAGCAAAGCCAATCAGCACTGTATAATTGAAAAGGAACAACACTAAATGACTTCACATAGGAGCTGAGCTCCATTTCCACTGTACGATTAGATATCCAGGTCATTGATGTCTGTTGAAAGCCAGCTGTTGAACAATACACAAGTGTTCACTGGATGGTGCAGATAGGCTTGCATGGAAATGTACAGGAAATATGGTGAATGTAGGGTGGAATCTGGTAACCATGATATGAGAACACAGGGTTTGAGAGTTGATGTTGATTGGGATTGAGCATTTATAGTTAGGTTTTTTTTTAATTGGTTTTAGTCAGAATAGTGATTTTTCTTTTAATTATTTATTTAATTCATTCATTTATTGATTTAACTCAGTGTTTCCCAAACTGTGGGGCATGCTCCACTGGTGGGGCGCAGGGTAAGGACAAATGGGCCGCAAACGACATGGGAGAAAAGTCATACGGAACAAATGTTCGGATCGGATTAATTCTCACGGCAGAAAAGGAAATGTTAGCAAAGTACATTAGTGAAACAGTCCACCGTCACTGTCTGTTGTGTACATCAAGCCATCATTCTGCTGCTTCGCCATCAAGGATTACTGATTGCAAGATTAACAAAAATTGTACCCCTGCTTTGATTTGACAGTTTTCTGTTTACTGATCATCTCATTTTAATTTCTCAGCATGATGTTTTTTATTCTTTTTTGAAAGAACCTTGCAGGCCTATTATGCATCAGATATACTGTATGAATAAATTATTAATTTGTCAAACATAAATTTTTTGCAAAGTACAAGGTATGTTAAAAAATAGAATACAAAGAATTATACCATATGTGATGGTCTGTGTGCTTAAGCTTCATTTCAAATGTAAGATTGCATACCACTTTATTCCTTTTTGATCATTATTTTAGGTAAACCAAATTAACTCTTTTTTTTTTTTTTTACTGAGCAAATATTCTTTCACAAAGCAAGTTGATTTTTTTTTTTATTAATTGAAAAAGTTAATATACTAGCATTTGCTAATACATTTTACATATCAGATGAGTTAAATTCAAAAGGGGGAATGTTCATGGTTGTTAGATAAAAATAATGAGATTATTACTTAAGGCTTTAGGAAATCTCCAGCTGGGAGTTCAACTGTGTTTGCAGCTTCCTTTGTGTTTTTCCTCTGTAAATCTATGACAGACTAATAGGGCTTCCCACCAGGGAAATCTGCTTGTCTTCCTGTCCCAGAGCTACCCTCTTCCTGTCTCTGTGAAAACCTGCATGCTGCTTCTTCTCCACACCAGAAAAGCAGAGGTGGAGTTCACTGTATTTGTGTTTGAAGAGCCAAAAATAGTTCACAGTATCACACCTAGCATGTTGACTTTGACACAAACGTGGTGCATGGGGTGACAGTCTTCAATTCCTTAAGTGACACATAGATACACACACACACACACACACACACACGCACACACACACACACACACACACACACACACACACACACACACACACAAAAACCCACATTCCCGCTGGCATTGGAACAAAGTAACCATATCTGTTTTAGCTATTTGTATTAAATTTGTCAAAAATGTAGTTAGGAAGAGGCCACAGGACTTTTTATGAGGCAGTGTTGTAATAAACCTATCTGGGATATGTGTCTATGGTTCACTGTGAATGTGCTTTGGGTGTGTATTCATATTTGTGGATAATCCACCATGCTGCAGCATCCTTTGATTAAAAACACAACAAAACATTTTTAGAAGAGAAGTTAAATCTTGATTTATTGCTCCCTTGGGAATTTAGCTCTTCTCAGTGACACCCCCCCCAAATTCATTCTTCATTGACCACATCCACTGACTCTGACCCTGGATAATCTATGCCATGTGTGTCCTAAAAAAAAGCCAACTAGAGCTAGTCCAAGTTGTTTGCTAATGACCAAACACTGGTAACTTTATAGCCTGAAGCTCAGCGACATGTTCCTCTTGCACAGGGGCTGAGTCTTGCTGATTTCAGCTCCTCATAAAAAATTGAAAAGAAATATCGACATTGACATTAAAATTTAATGAACTACACTTTCATAGCTAAAAAATATATATATATTTTGCATTACTCTACCTAAAAGTAAAGTCTTCTTATTCTCTCACTGATTCTTCTAGGGGTCGCCACAGTGGATTATCTGCCTCCATCTCACCCTATCTGTAGTATCCTCCTTACATCAGTTCTCTCTTTTCCTCCATCCTGGCAGCTCCATATTCAACAGCCTTTGCCCAATGTATCCACTATTCCTCCTCTGCACATGTTCAAACCACCTCAGCCTTGCCTCTTTCACTCTGTCTCCAAAACACTTGACCTGAGCTGTCCCTCTGATGTACTCATTTCTAATCCTGTTCATTCTGATCACTACCAGTGAATATTTTAGCATCTTCAACTCTTCCACCTCCACCTCAGCCTCTTCTCTTTTGACCTGCTACCATAAATGATAGCAGGTCTCACTGCCATCTTGACCAGCATTCCCTTTCACTCTTGCTGCTACAGTATCCTTCTGTCACAAATCACCCAGATTCTTGCCTTCTTCCACCCCACCTGCCTGCATTCTCTTCTTCAACCTCTCTTGTGCATTGTCCATTGCTTTGAATGGTTGACCCCAGGTATTAAACTCATCCACCTTCACTACTCCTGCTCCTCACATCTTCTCTGTTACACCTGTTTCCCTCTCATTCGCACATGTATTCTGTTTTGCTTCCGTTGACTTTGACTCCTCGTCTCACCAGAGCATCTCTCCACCTCTTCAGGCTCTCTTCCACCTGCTCCCTAATCTCACTACAGATCACAATGTCATCTGCAAATATTATAGTCACGGAGACTCCTGCCATTGTAACCTGCTCTCTGCCTAGCCAGTCGATAGAAGTCCTTTGTTTTTTCATCTCCACCTTGGCAGTTTCTCTCAACATTCCTGCTTTTTCAACTTCTGCCATTTAATCCTTGCCTCTGCCTTCACTCGCTTCCTTATTTTGTTTTTTCCGACAGACTACCATCTGACGCTGCCTAGCTGCATACCCCTGTGACACCACCTCTGTGCACCTTCCTACACTATACCTCACTCTATGGTTCTCCCTCTTCTTGAAGAATGTGTTCACCACCACCATCTGTCCTTCTGCATTTCTTTCCATAACACTATACCTACCCAACACCTCCTCATCACCTTTGTTCCCTTCCCTTACATGTCCACTGACGTCTACTCCAATCACCACTCTCTCCCTCCCTGGGAACACTCTCTACCATTTCATCTAACTTACTCCAGAATTCCTCTTTCTCTTCTAACGGAAATCCAACCTGTGAGGCATACACACTGACAACATTCAATTTCATCACCCCTTCAATTTCCAGCTTCAAATTCATGATTCTGTCTGACACTTCAGCTTCACAACACTATTCACATAATCTTCCTTCAAGATAACCCCTACTCCATTTTGCTTCCTATCTATACCACGGTCAAACAGTTTGAATCCACATCCAATGCTCCTGGCCTTGCTTCCCTTCCCACTGGTCTCCTGCACACAGAATATGTCTACCTTCCTTCTCTCCATCATATCAGCCAGCTCTCTCCCTTTATCACTCATAATTCCTACATTTAAAGCCCCTATTCTAACCTTGGCACTCCTGCCTTGCCTCTCATTGCCTCCAAAATTGCTTTCCCTCTCTCCTCTTCTTTGTCTTTGGACAACAGTAGCACAGTTTCCACCAGCATCCTGTTGGCCAACAGTGTGGGAGGTGCTTTTTGTTAACCTGGGCCTGACCAATCCAATATGGAAATCTCATTCTTTTATTTGGCAAAGATTTTACACTGGATGGCCTTCCTGATATAGCCACCCTCATTTATCTGGGTGCTAGAAGTACACTGGCTTGTGTTGCCATGGTTTGTGGTGGCAATCACTTCCACTCATTTGTTTACCCAAGTGAGACATTTGAGAGGCTATTTTTGCCCCAGATTTGGAGATCCTCAGGCAAAACAGCTTGTCACCATTTAATATTGCTAGCCAACAAGATGGCAGCATTCACAGCTAATTGACAGCTAACTTTTGGCTGACTGGCACCCACATTGTACTCTTAGTGGGGTCACAAGTGAAACATGTACATGTGCCTGCCTTGAAGGTTTATGTTACTGCTGCTTAAGCCATTGCTGCTTCAATGTTGTGCTTGTATGTGTTCCCACAGAGTTTATTTTGCTATCAAAAGTCTTATCAACAAATTTCTCCTTGTGAGCATGACTTTATTGGTCAGTCCAGTACTAAATCACCATGTTTGATGTTATTAAATGACTGTGGCCATAGACCGTGTACAGTCACAGTTGCATGACCTCAGAAAGAAAATGGAACTATCCAGCGGCAAAACAATCTCTCTAGCTGCATACAGAAATCATGCAACAGTTAAACTTATTTTTTGTGATATTTACTCTTTTGTGAACAGCTCAAGTTTGAACCTAAAACATAAACCTATGAGAAACTTTTTAAAAGATATGATCTATGTTTTGATGCCAAAATAATAATTGGAATCAATCCATGTCTATCAAGTCAGAGATTTTTTTTTTCATTTCATTAAGTTTTCTCTCAAGCACACGATGCTGTACGTTCTCATAAAAAAATGCAAATAATTATTTTTTATTGATCATAGTATTAGCAGAGATGTCATCAGGAATATAAGGACTTTGTCCCCTAAAAAGGAAGCACTGTGGAACTGCATTATTATAGACTTCCTGTACTTTCCCTGGAATCTGTGCTTGAGTTATCAGCCATGCTGGTCATGCACTGTGTGTATACTGCTGTGTTACTTCTTTTATAGTGTATCCTCTGCAGCTTCCAGTTTCAGATGAGTGCATTAATATTCTAGCTCATGTTTCTCTATTCCTCTATTTTTCTCCTTTCCACTCTTATATTTGTGTTGCTCAAAGCAGTCAATGCCAATAAAGGATATAACTTTTTCATCTAGACATTTGCTTCTATTCAGGCTTTCTAGTCCTGACTTTCTAGTCCCACATTCTCATAGATCCACATATCAGTACTGATGCTACCATCAGTGTCTTCGGCTTTTGGCCAGTGGAACAGCTGAAGGCTAAGGGCCTTGATCAGGGGCATGTAGCCATTGGGATTCTTGGTGCAGCAGTGTACATACAAATGAGAGGCACACAAAAGAAAAGTAAGAAAAGCACCGATGCTAAAGTTGAGATTAATGTGTACTGTATGATTTATGCATTAAATATAAGAGTTAAGAATTATTTGGCAGTCTTAAGTCTGTGATCAGTTTTCATAAAAGCTGTCTTCATGATCTAGCTTGTATATAAAAATAAAATTTTACTTCTGCAAGTACTTCTTCATTTTGAGCCTAATTTGCCTACTTCCAAAGCATTTTTTTAATTGGGTGATTCTTCTAGTATAACTTTGCTGTCATCTCATAGATTCTAGGTTTCTTTGCAACAATAACATCCTCAATTAATTAGCTTTTAATATGATTGGAGATACTTTTTTGAACATTGGTTATCCGCAACATTAAATTAAAACTGGGGCTGATCAGTTTGTGGCTAAAAAAAAAAAAATGAGATACTTTAAACATGTACAAGACTCCTACAATCTTACAAGAAAAAAAACAAAAAAAACAACATGGCCCACAGAAAGTGGTGGCCACTACAATCTGTTATCCTGATTAAGGTCACAGTCACCTGTGGGGACTGTCAAGTCAGAAATGAGTAATTACCCATTTTTAAGTCTGCAAAAGGAAGCGTGGAGAACAGTGTAAGGTGTTGTTGAGCCTTTGTTCTGCTGCCCTGAAAGTCTTTTCAGTATAATATTTGTCTGCACCCTTTTACAGGAAAGCTAGGAGTATATCCTGTTTTGCATTTATTTTCTGACTGGCCTGAACAATGGCCCTTTCTCAGGGTGAAGCTGTTATGGATAGAGAGTCAAGTTGTTTACTGCTTGGTTCGTGCACACTAATTGCCATCCGCTTATGCCTGTTTACACAGAAAATCCACATCCCAAAGGGAGCAAACAGGAGCAACAAGTTCTGTTCCAATTTAGTAATCTTTTGAAAGTGTAGTTCCATGTTTGCTTGTGTGTTCATTCTTTTATTTGAAGTTGACAGTGTGATTTTGGTTTTCTTCTTTGAAATATGAAATCCAGACAATATCACTTATAAATACTTGACAAGTACTGGATTTCTGGGGCCAACATTTTCATCTAGTATAATCAGCTTTTTTCTTGTCAGTTACTCTTAGAAATATTTCAGTAAATCTCTGTCTGTAGATACATCCTTCTGTTCTTCGCCTGTCTCAGCTACAGTTTACCCTGTCCATTTGGTTACAGGCTGTTCTCTGTTACCAGTATTTCTGTTTAGGGTTCATCCACTCTGGCAGTGACATGGCAACCAGAGACCATAAAAAATAAATATTTGCTGACTTCAAGAGACTGGTCGAAATAACTACTGGCATCACGAAAGGGGTAGGTCCTGAGATAAACGTTTCTATGATTAAGACAAACAATTAAGCACCTGCCAGTGAGGGCACAGGATACCATTGATTGACATGTGACCTGGTACATGTGGCATACATTAAACCAGCCATCAGGTTCAAAGAGATGTGTGATGAGTGAATCCTTTCAGTGTGGACGCAGCTTTAAGAGTCTCTCACATAGGAAGCAGCATGCTCCGTGCTGCTCTCTGAAACCCATTCTTTTCTATTGCTTGCACAGCAAAAGCGCACCATAAGCATGCCAGCTAGAGAGAGTACTCGCATATGTCACAACTTTGACCACGGTGAAGCGCGACATACATCCCTGTGACTTTAGAAATGCAGAATGACAGGGAGTGTGTGTATACAGTACACGTGAAGACAGTAGTACAGGCAGAGTAAGGCAGCCAGCTCAACAAAAATTTGGGGCCTTTTGACTGTCAGGGCAAATATAATATGAAAGGGCCTTTAGAGTGACTGCCGCCTGCTTCATTTTGTGTGTGTGAGAAAGGGCACACAAGCATTTTTAACAATACAATCACAGACATTAATGTATTCCCAATCCCCCTACCCAAAGTACCAAAGAACCAAACCTGTGCCCTAACCTGAGTATGATTTTACTTTAACCCCAAAGCCAACGCTTAAGCAACAAACAGACCTTTGAAGGGATGTGAAAAAAAAAAGAGAGCAAGCCCTCCAAAGGTCTTTTACCAAAATGTCATCACATTAATGGGCTGGAGTTTAAACAGGTTCTCAAAATGATAACAGGGCATGATTTCTTTGTTTATTTTCGTCTTTGGTAACAAATGACATCAGTCACTCACTTGTGTTATCTGGATGAGTCATACTCATGAAAGCTGAAACATGCAATCTTCCCTTTCTGCACAGCTACATTTTCACATATGCATATATGGATATACATATACCAGCCGTGTGTGTGTGTGTGTGTGTGTGTGTGTGTGTGTGTGTGTGTGTGTGATATACATGGATCAAACATTTGCTTTTTCAAATATATCACAAAAGCTAACAGGTTCCATGGGACCCACTTACTTTTTCACACGACAGTACTCTATAAAGAACTCCTGAAAGAGGGTGAGTGTGAGTGTCTTCACTGATCGCTGTGTTGTAGGTGTTTCTCAGGAATATTACAAACAAATCAACACCTTGCACATTCATGAGCCTCGGGAAATGCATAAAGTGCTTGACATCATGAAGTCTGCCATATGTTAAACATCTGGGAAATGTATATTCTTGGAGAAAGTCATAAAATATCTTTCAGTAAATGTATGCCCATAAAAGTAAGACTGAGGCGAGTACTTGATTAATTTTTGTTTTCAGGGTAACTAACAACTGTTCTTTCTAAAAAAAAAAAAAACGCCCAGTTTGTGTTCAGGCTAAACAAAACTCTGCTGTAGAATCTTGCTTCAGTCAACCCTATAAATCAAGGATTGCTATTGCTTATAGCAGTTTATATTGTTACTATGCTTATAGATTGTTATGGCAAAGTATAGTGTCGAGTCATAAAATTTTAAGTAGTAGGGTGTGGGTCATCCACGAACTCTGACACTTACAGACCTATGTCTTGCTTTTTACATGTGTAATCTCCTATATATACTCACCAGCCACTTTGTTAGGGACATGTTCAATTGCTTGTTAATGTGAATAAGCCAATTACATGGCAGCAACTCAATGCATTTAGGCATGTAGACATAGTCTAGGCAACCTGCTGATGCTCAAACTGCATATCAGAATGAGGAAGAACAGTGATTTAAGTGACTTTGAACATGGCATCATTGTCAGTGCCAGATGGGTGGGTTTGAGTAAAAACTGCTGATCAACTGGGATTTTCCCACACAACCATCTCTAGTGTTTACAAAGAATGGTCAGGAAAAAGAGAAAATATTCAGTGAATGGTAGTTTTCTGGGAAAAAATGCTTGTTGATGCCAGAGGTCAGAGGAGAATGGCCAGACTGCTTCGAGCTTATAGGAAAGCGACAGTAACTCAAATAACCACTCATTACAACCAAGGTATGCAGAAGAGCATCTCTAAATCAAACCTTGAAGCAGATGGGCTACAGAAGCAGGATTTCCTTTCAGCTAAATACAGGAAACTGAGGCTACAATTCACACAGGCTCATCAAAATTAGGCAATAGAAGACTGGAAAAACATTGCTTGGTCTGATGAGTTGATTTCTGCTGCGATATTTGAATGGTGGTGTTATTTGTGTGGGAGATATTTTCTTGACACATTTTGGCTGTTTAGCACCAGCTGAGCATTGTTTACAGGCCACAGCCTACCTGAGTGTTGTGTCTGGACAGATCCATCCCTTCGTGACCAGAGTGTGCCCATCTTCTGATGGCTGCTTTCAGCAGGATAATTCGCTATGTCACAAAATTCAAATCATCAACTGGATTCTTGAACATTGCATTGAGTTCATGGTACTCAAATGGCTTTTTGCAGTCACCAGATCTCAGTCCAACAGAGAACCTTAGGGATATAGTGGAAGAGGAGATCTGTATCATGGATGTCCAGCCAGAAAAATCTGCAGCAACTACGTGATGCTATGATGTCAGTATGGACTTAATTTCTGAGTAATGTTTCCAACACCTTATTGAATCTGTGCCATGAAGAATTAAGGCATTTCTGGAGGCAAAATGGGGTCCAACGTGATACTGGCATGGTGTAAGTAAGTGTCCAGTGAATGCAGGGTTAAGTTTGCAAACCTATAAGTTGTCAGGGATAGGAACCCTGACAAAGACCCTGGTCTTTGAATTTTTTGCTTTTATTACAGTTGTCCTTACAATATGTTACACTATGAATATTAATATAATAGCTTCTTGTGACTTTTCTGATTCTGATTTTTTTTTATCTTCATTTTCTATAATTGTGTTTGTTTCCAATAAAATATTAAAGTTAACCAAGGCAAAGTTTTAAAAGGTCATTTTGTTATCCATCTGTTCAATAATCTTAGATCTATCTTGCTGATTTATTATTGTCATTATGCAGCAGAAGTCAAGGAAAGGTCTTCATGCTTGATGTCATTCTGAGGCTGATGTAAATAGGATATTGTTCAGTCTCTGGTCCCGCTTCAACCAATGTGCCCGTTCAGTATAAATGATTTGGAGCCATGTTCAGAGGGTCCATTGTATTTGCATAACATTGAGTGTTGAAGCATTGCTCTTAGGAACATCTTTGTATTGTCACATGAGAAATGTTTTCAAGTGCCCTTTAAACAGTGCACTCATTCAGCAGGCTTCCATGGAAACAGGTAAACCAACCTTCAGAAGAAGCTATAGTACACAAATAAATCTGAACTTTAAAAAAAATAATTAAAACAGTTTATTATGGGCAGTTATTGCTAGGTCAAATTGCTAGGTCAAAAAAAAAATCCTTTTGGCTTTTATGTTTTCATTTCAGTGTTTCAGATGTTGGTTATTAAGTGACTGAAAGCAGCTGAAACAAATAAGGATTTTTTTTTTCCCTCCTGGCTTTCAGTTATCAAAACCACTACTTACTTATTTATCTAATGGCTTCAGTGCAAATTAAAGAATGTAAATGGTAAATATGGAAAGATTTAGAAAGCTATAACATTTAGATAACTGCTGGGCTCAGACCTTAGACTGATGTATTTTGTAACAGTACCACATCATACCGATACAGTACCTTTAACCCTGGTTAGGTTCTATAAAGTGCTTTACAACTCATTCATCCATTTGCAGAAACCACACACTTGGTGTCAGTGGAACCATTAAAGGTCCTGGCCAGTTTTAAATTGCTTGTCCAAGGGCATGGCCATGGCCCTACAATAAGGCAGCACTAGACATCCCAAACAAAACAGAGTGAGTTGAATCAAACCATCCAAAGTCTTTCTGAATCATTGAACGATCGTTTCAGATACAAAACGAATAAACAGAATAAATCAGAGTATGTAGGCCTCATTCATGTCAGAATGTCCAAATGACCCTCTTGGGAAAATAATGCCTCATATCCAGAGCTCATATCCTGATATCCTCATCGCTGCATGTATTTAATTATAGAGCCTGGGAGTAGATGATGACTCTAGTGTATAGCTGCCCAAAAAAACGGAGATAGATTCACCAGGGTTATGACACCATTGCTGGCATTAATATTAACATTAATAAGGCAATATATTATTTAGTATCAAGAATATGTTACCGCTTCACTGGTTTGCTTTTCTGGTTCATATTGGTGTGCAGGATGCAATTTGTGAAAAAAATCAGTTGGGGGATTTTTTTTTTTCTTCATGGAATTAATTTGGGAACTACAGTGATACTATAGACTGTGAAGCCTGTTATCATATTTACAACATTTATATATTTATTATTTATTGCTCCTGTCAATGAAATGTTTATTGAATAATTTTCCTGTGTCTTTTCCTCTTGTGGACACACAGGATGCAAACACAATGCAAAAGGTACAATTTTAAGTTAATATAACATAATTAAATCCCGCTTTCACATAACACCACACGGCTGGCAGAGGGACACATTTTCTATTTGTGAGACTAAGATAAAAGTCTGCTTTTACAATAGACTGCCTCCTTTTCTGCTTTTCTGTGGATGGGGGTCATCTTCGGCTTTTCACCCCATTTTTAGCCACATCTCTGCAAATCTGCAGACAGGGAAGGAGGCAACCCCTGCTCCATTCACTGGGATGAACAGCAGGCTTTTGGACTTTAAGAGAAAAATGGGTAGAGAGTGAATAAATATCTGAAAATGACTCTTCTCTGTAATATGTTTTACAGCATCATGGACGGCGAGTTCTAAGATTCATGCAGTGAATGACGGCCAGACGGTCAGGATTGATCTTTTCGCAGCGGAGTGTAGCTGCTCCTTTATATCAGCCCATCACCATCAAAGCCAACAAGCTGTAAGCGTAACATTCTTCTGAGAAGCCACAGCCGCCCCGGCGCATGACTGCATTTCAACAAGTTGAAATAAGAAGTTGCAGATCTCACTTTCAAAAGGATGCCTTATGCATGAGCAGGCATGTGTTTGACACTGACACTCACTAGTAGTAGTTCTTGAATATTTATATGAGACTCCTCTAAAATATTACAATCTGCTGCTCTGAATCCACTTAATAATTCAGCAGAGGCAAGGATGTGTTGTGTAAACGGGTGTATAGTATAAACTACTTGAGTACCCATTTGAGCATGCCACTATAATACAAAATGTTTTTATTAATCTTTTTAAAAGTATGTCTATATCTTGTAACTTGTCCATAATCAGTAGTTGTTTTTGTGGGTTTTTTTTCCTAAACATCCAAAAGGGTGGCGTAATGGGAGACATGAGTCCAGCATGGGCAGATGGAAAGCTGAATGACCTGATTAAATGTCAGGAACAGTTTTCAGTCAGCTGGATTCAAACATAGTATCATACTAAAGAAGCTGGAATGTGCTGAAATAGTAAGCATGTTTGTACAACCCATTTCACTGAAATTGGCTATTTATGGATCCTTGTGTTGAGCATTAGTACATAACTTTTTTTATTATTGTTGTTGTTTGGTTTCTTTTTCCAAATTACTTTAAAGAATTTTCTGTATATTCTTTCAAAACTGTGTTTTCCCGCTTACTATTTGTTGTTTGGTTTTAGACTCAAAAATTTAGGCAGGAAAAGAGGAAAACTAACAACAATTTATCATCTTTTTTTTCACCATATTTGGCTTGCCTGTCTCTACTGTCAGTTCTTCTTCCCGTGGCATGGCTCCAGTGGCTTTACATTAGAGATTATTTTTATAGTTGCTGTGGACTGTTGTTGCATCCTGTCTTCCAAAAAAAATTTGTTAGTAAAACCAACACAAATCAAAACATCTTTCATGCAGTGCAGCAGTCACTACACACAGCTCCATACCAGTGTGAGCGGAGAGCGGCAAAACATCAGATGTTGTAGTCCTGCCATGTTTTCCAGCCTTAGGCTAATGCAATTAGTTATTCACTGTTCCATTTACAAAAAAATGTAAATCTTAGGGAAAAAAAAGATCTGAATCTGTTTAAAAGTCCTAAAAAAAATGGGGCTTTAAGGTATTTCTCAATTTGCATATTTGTTTTTGCTTGTTGCTATTTTGCTGATCTATTAGTGCCTTACCAACAGTTTGTCACACTAATAAAACATACAGTGGTAGAGTACTGAAGCTGAAATGTGGACATTATAACTGGATCAACACAATATCAATATTCTGGATTTTAAGTGGTTAACATTGCTGCCTGTACGTCGGAGTTTTCACCGGTGGACGAGAGGGTAGTTTCCCTGCGCCTTCGGGTTGGGGAACGGGTCCTGACTGTTGTTTGCGCTTATGCGCCGAATGACAGTTCAGAGTACCCACCATTTTTGGAGTCGCTGGGCGGGTTGCTGGAGAGTGCTCCATCTGGTGACTCCATAGTCTTGCTGGGAGACTTCAACGCTCATGTGGGCAATGACAGTGAGA
>JASGAU010410699.1:31705-45598 GCA_030220045.1 Australoheros facetus | reverse complement strand
GTGTGTGTGTGTGTGTGTGTGTGTGTGTGTGTGTGTGTGTGTGTGTGTGTGTGTGTGTGTGTGTGTGTGTGTGTGTGTGTGTGTGTGTGTGTGCGCACTGGCCACCTCCTGGTCTATAGTTCTGCCTGGGACAGTGTGCTTCACCATCAACTGTTCCCAAACAAACCCCCATTTCCTGTGTCCAACTGAGATACAAGCTGGCCACACACACACACACACACACATACAAACACAGTGTTCACACATGTAAACCCATGTGCAAACACGCAAGCAAACAAACAAGTGTGCAAGTTCATTCATGCGATTAACTCTGAGCCCCACCAGAACTAATGAGATCATTTCCTTTTTTTTTTTCTTTTTTTTTTACAGTATTTTCCCCAAATGCAATGTTCTTCTTTGTTTGCGAATGTATTGTTGGGACATTTTATAATGTAAAAACTGTGTGTTGACATTCAGACAGTTTTAAATGGAGCACTGTGTTTAATTATGGCAAGAGAAAGTCGTGTTTGACTGAGAATGGGAAGCAACCCAGGCACAGCTGCAAGTGCAGCTAAACAAACACTCATACATAAAAGATGAGCCCCCCACCCCCACCCCCACCCCTTCCTCCCTGACATACACACAAACACACACTCTACTATATCTATAAGTGTTTACCTGAGTTTATTGACTAATCTCCTTTTCGCGGGATTTCATTTACCACCTCTCTGTGCTCCCTGGAAGTGGACAAACAAGGTTCCTCCGTTCCACTTGTTATTTTAAACCTGCATGGATCTGTGCACCTGTGCGTTTATTTCCATCTTTTCTGTCTCTCCTCTCCTTTTTCCTCTCCTCTCCTCAGGCCCCAGTCAGTCTGAGAGGACAGAAAAATACCTTTAGGTGTTTATCATCAGCGCCACTCAGCTATCTGTGTATGAAATGGCTTATATGCTGTTTCCCCGAGTCTCAGCTTAGTCTGTTTGGCATTGTGTAATGAATTAACAGTGCTGCCCATTATACTAAAACCTGCAAGCAAGTTATAGTAGATCAATAGTATCTGTGGAGTGAAAGGAAACAAAATCTCTCATCTCTGTCCCCATCTCACTCAGCTGTATCTGTCTCTTTTATTATTGGTGCTCCCTTCATCCCCAACCCCCTTCTCTCTCTCTCTCTCTCTCTCTCTCTCTCTCTCTCTCTCTCTCTCTCTCTCTCCCTCGTCCAGAAGCAATGACTGACTTGAAGGGCAGAGGGTGAAAATACGAATTAACCACAGAGAGCGAGTGAGTGACAGAGCCTGAGAGGAGAAGGAAACGAAGGAAGAGACCATGTAAAAGAGATGGGAGAAAAAGATTGTCTCCGATATTGATCTGGTAATCCTCGTTGTGCTCTCTGGCGATTCTAATCTTCCTCCTACACAAGATAAGGAGACGCAAGGAAAGGGCAAGAGAGAGAAAGAGAGAGAGAGAGGGAGAAACAGGCTACATGTAGGGAGGGAGTGGTGAAGTGAGGGTGAAACGCTGAGAGGAGGAGCAGTGCCATCCAGTGGTTCAGAGAAACGCTGCACTCGGGGTTTCTCTTTATGTCATTATCATCCATGTGGTAATGTGCGTGGTAACACTGTGAGAGGTGCTTATTCATAACGCAATGATCAAAAAGTCAAAGATATCATCTCCTTTCCCCCCTCAGTCTTCGGCACAGAAGAAGCTAAAAGAGTTAAACATACCATAAATGTCGGCTGACAAGTGTGGCATTCTGTAGACACAAATACACTTTGAGATACTCTCTGTTTGTCCTACAAAACACAGTGAAATGTTGGCAGATGCTGCCAGCATTTCACTGTGTTTTCACAGTTTTTCTGTTTGCAGTGAATGGACTTCCACACTTGTTTGTTTACTTGCCTTTTTTGCACATCATTTTCTTCATCTTGAATGAGGAGAAAAGCTCACGTGGCGATTCCTGTGCTCCTTACATTTTCCATGTGGGTGCAGCTTAGTTATCATTTGAACAACCACTCTGCACACAAACAGTGACTGGATGTAGTTATTCAGCCACACACTCTCGGCCACAGAAACATTAGAAACCACATCAGACACAATACTTTTAAGCCTGAGTGTTCACACCGGCATCGTGGGAGACCTGAGAGACAGCCTCCTCAGTTTGTTTCATCATTTTACAGCTTTTTAAAGCCTGTTTGTTAAATGAGGTCAAGAAACGTGATATAGCGTAATTTCACGCCGATGGTTTATGGGTGTACTCAAGCAAAAGAGGACTCAAGTTTGACTTAAAAAGAAAAAATGCTGCTTTATGCCATACAGGGGTGTACACACAAAGACACCATGGTTACTGCAGTTAAATAAATCGAACGTCTGAAACTAAATGAGGGAAAAGAGAGATAATTTAGTTAACTGAAACAAAAGTGAAAATTTGCCTTCAGACTTTAACAAAAGCTAATGGCAACAATGTTGTGTGCTCATCAAACTAACTCAAAAATATACAGGAGGCGGGTCTTTAGTTTGAATCTTTGCTCATTTGATCAAATTTGTTAACGCAACACTTGTGTGTATGTTTACTGAGACTATGTTTTAGTCACATTGCTGTCACCAGTTTCACTGATTTGCAGAAGCATCAGGAAGCTGTCTTCAGTGATAAACATCCTGTACATTACCTGCCCAGCAGACAGGCAAAGTTAGAGACTACATGGTGAAGCTACTGGAGCATTTAGTAGGCCGATATGGAGATATTACCATTAAAAGTTGACATAGTTTGAAAACAGAAGTGAAAAGAGAATTTGTATTGATCTACAGACTAGAAACACAACTCCAGATGAATTATAATGCCGTTCCACATCTACTGAATGCATAATTAAGCAGCTGCTTGCTTAACAGTCCACCATAGCAGTTTTATAAGGTGACATGTTTTGGCCACTAAAGCAAAGCAAAATGTAAAAATGTGAAGTGCAGCATTCATGAGATTACTGACCTGAATTTCAGCATGTTTAGGTGGCGAGACTAAATTCAAGTTCCAGTTACGACCAGGAGGTACCTGGAACTGTGTTGTTGATCATAACAAATACAGTATTACAGCAAAAAAATGGTAACCTGTACTTCATTACTGCAGCAGCTTCAAGTGTGTTTTCCAGTGCTGAAGGAGAAACAACAAATAAGGCTTGTTATAGAAACAAAGATGTAGGATTATGTTATTTATCAACATGAGGAAATTATGATAGCTGCAAAGTCAATGTAAATAATCTGCTCATAGCAAGTAAAACATCATTAGGGTGCCCAGGTGGCTCAGTGGTAGAGCAGGCGACCACATGCATACGCCGTGTTGCGGTGCAGGTGGCGCAGGTTCGAGTCCCAGTCTGTCGCCGATTTCCTCGCGTGTCTTCCCCTGTGTCTTCCCCCCCCCCCCCATTTCCTTTCTATCTTCACTTAATAGAAAAGGCTGTTGTGGCCAAAGAAGAAGAAAAAAAGCATCATTAAAAAAATTGTGTGTGTGTGTAACAAATCTGACCCAGTTTTGACACAGATCCTGCCAAGCAAAGACTCTCAGTCTTGGCTAACTGCCTGAAGAGGTATACTGGGAGAATAAACCAGATGTTCTCCACTGAACCATCCAAGGTGTACTCTCAGGGGCAGGGGAACAATATGAGAACAGCTGCCCCACCAAGGCTGAAAATGGAGCAGTGCTGGAAAAGCATATGGGAGAAGGATGCAACACCAATGCTCAGTGGCTAGTGGATTTAAGAGCACACCACGGCAACCTCCCTGAACAGCCTCCAGTAACCATCACAGTGGCAGACGTCCAAGAAAGAGTCTTACATATGAAAAGTTGGACAGCACCAGGCCCTGACATGATACACACGTACTGGGTAAAGAAGTTGACTGCACTCCATGAGCTCCTGGCAGTACAAATGATCCAGCTGCTAAAGGCTAAGACACACCCAGAATGGCTGACTGAAGACAAGACAGTCCTGATCCCCAAGGAGCCTCAGAAGGGACCAATCCCATCCAACTACTGGCCAATAATCTGCCTCAGTACAACATGGAAACTCCTGTCAGGCGTCATAGCAGCTAAGATGAGCAGGCACGTGGCTCAATACATGAGCGAGGCCCAGAAAGGAATCAGCAGAGATACCAGAGGAGAAAAACACCAGCTACTGGTAGATTGATGTCATCCATGTACAGAAGGTGGCTGATTTTTGCTCCATTCTGTTGTCAGTATTCATAGCCAGTCTTGTTGATGTTCTGTCTGAGAGGAGCCATTATGGTCTTACAGTCTTGAGTGACTGCTCTAGCTGTATGCCAGGAGTGACCGAGATATCGATTCACTGATCCACACACTAGGATCTCCAACAAAGACACTGGAATGTCATTCGGACTGGAGAAGTGTAGTTGGAATGGTAACAAAGAGAGGGAAGGTAGTCAGAACTGAGGGGATTGCAGAAGGCAACATTACAGACACTGAAGACAGCTGCCAGTACCTTGGGATCCCACAGTCAAATGGGAACCATGAAGAGGCCGCTGGGAAAGCTGCAACCTCCAAGTACCTGCAGAGAGTAAGGCAAGTCCTAAAGAGTCAGCTGAATGGGAAGAACAAAATCCGAGCTATCAACACCTATGCCCTGCCAATCATCAGATACCGTGCTGGGATAATAAGCTGGCCAAAGGAGGAGATAGAAACCACTGACATTAAGATAATAAAGCTCCTTACCATGCATGGAGGGTTTCACCCCAAATCCAGCACCCTGAGACTGTACGCTAAGTGGAAGGAAGGAGGCCGAGGACTTGTGAGTGTCAGAACCACGATCCTGGATGAAACAACAAAGATCCATGAATACATCAGGAAGATGGCCACAAAGGATCATGTGCTTAGTGAGTACCTCAGGCAGCAGTAAAACCCGACAAAGAAGAGGAGAAAGAACAGGAACCATCACGGAAGGACAGGCCTCTGCACGGCATGCACCACCGGCAGGTAGAAGAAGTGACTGATATTGAAAAATTCTACTAATGGTTGGACAAAGCTGACTGATAAACAGCACAGAGACATCCGTCACAAGGTCAAAAAGGTGATGCGCCCCCACAATAATTATATTATGGCATTAAAAATATTTTTGATTTAAGAGCTTGCACATACTGGTGGATTAACCATTTCAGAAACATAAAAAAATATTTTGGCAATTACCAGTACTGGTAATTTACAGCAGCTGTGGCATAAACCTTACACTGGATGGTCTAATACATTTGTTAAGCACTATATATATATATTCTGACCACACAGAGTCATAGCTGTAGGGACCTTAAAGGGTTAAACCTGGCAAAATGTTGCATTATCATTTGAAAATGAAGGTAAAGCACTGTTTTGCTCACAAGAGCGTTCACTTCATTTGCCTACTCAACAGCATCAAGAAATACTGTATGTGGTCTCATCTGAAACATCCTAAACTATAGTTTAGTTGCTCAAAGAACAACCAGCCGCCACAGGCTCAAAAGCTCAGGTTATGAGAATCCCTCCAAATCTCGCGGAGCTAAAACCCAGAGGCTCTTTAAGGTGCTCTTTCAACCAACAAATCCAAACAGATCCAAGATTTAGGTGTACATATACTTTACCAATGCAACATATATACAACATATGAAAACTCCTTTTCTTCCTGCCCTTCTGTTTTTCCTACTTTTTCTTCAGCTGCATTTGACATAGTCAAGGGCCATTTATTAACATGGATTATTTGTCGAAATGAACAAAACCTGGCAGAAAAACAGCAGCCTCTCTACCCACCCCTCATCCCCACCCCTTCCTCTGAGCCAATCCACCACCAGAAGCCCCGCAGCAAGACTGAGATAAAATAAAAGAAAGACAGAGACATATGAGAACAGCAGAAAGCATCCACTTTTTCATTGACCTTTTCTCGGAACATCATTCACAAGGCCCTAGGTTTGATTTCCTCTCTGAGTTTGAGATTAGCCATCAATAACTGTGTCGTTAATGTCAAGCCACTGCTGACCTGACTTCCTCTGGTAGGCAGATCAGAAGGGAAAAAGAGAGGGAAGGTAACTGTGTAGTAACACAAGCACAAAAACTGCAAAGCTGGATCCCAAATCCAGTGTTTGAACTGTGCAGGCAATCAAATAAAAATAAGCCACATCCAGAAAGCACTGACATTTGTGCAGTATAAGACGATATTGATCCCTTTATTCACCACGCCAGGTGCTGTACATCCTCCAAGTGATGTAACTATTTCAGTTCCTGGCAACACTGCAGCTGGATTTGGTCAGAAAATTAGGAATGTTGCCAGGGAAACTGGACAGTAAAATCAGTCACAACATGTGACAATATGGCACACTGTTAGATTACATGCCCAATATTTTATATATGATCTGGTATTACATCCACTATTCCATCCGATGGATGGATGGATGGATGGATGGATGGATGGATGGATGGATGGATGGATGGATGGATGGATGGATGGATGGATGGATGGACAGTTATTACATTTACATTTTTTTTCAAAAAGCAGTTCACAGTGATAAGGCTATGTGGAATTACTACTGCAGTAATATTCACATTTACTACTGTATATTACCTGAAATATAATGTTTATAGAATATCCATATTTTAGATCATCATCTTGTTTTCTGTAAATCTTTTACAAATATTTTATTATTTAATGGTGAGTTGTTGTGTTTTAAAATCAGTTCATTTGTTTTACTTAACTATTTTAAACAAATAGATATGTGTTAGCTTTACTACATTATCTTTCTTTGCAACCACATTTTTTAAATGATAGTAAAATGTACAAATGTGCATATATTGTTGTGACATTTGACAGCTTTGCTAATACACTTAAAAATGACACTACAGTTCTATAACCACAATATTCTTACATTTTCACCCAGTTACAATATTATCTTCATTTTTACTATGTCCTGGGTTCTCTGTGGGTACTCTGGCTTCTTCCCAGAGTCTAAAGCTTAGCTGTTTAGCTAACTGGTGTGAATGTGAGTGTGAATGATTGTCTATCTCTCTGTGTTAGCTCTGTAATAGACTGTGACCTGTTCACGGTGTGCCCAGGCTTTCTCCCTGTGGGGTAGGCTCCAGTCCCACTGCAACCGAATTAGATGAGCAGAAGAAAATGTATGGATGATAAATATATTTTAATTGTGTAATTAAAAGATAAAATATATTGTTATTTTGAATACATACAAACTATTCTTAGGTTCAGTTGGGTCCTAAACACCCACATTTTCAAATCCTTCACAAGCACTGGGAATGTGAAGCAGATGTTTCTGTGTGACTTTGCTAGCTGCACTAGATCACCCTGTAGTCACCACTGTTACACTTTGTTCGATTTTGTAGAATAGGGTGAACTGACTTTAGACCACAATAACAGGAAAACCCAGGTTACTGTGCAGATGATGTGGGGGATGCAAACCAGGAACGTCACGCTAGCATATGTGTTGAGAAGGAAGGTGGAGGCGCCAAAGTTGCAGTTGAGCAGGGGGACAGGGACAGAGCTGCTGGCATAGCTGGTATTATACATAAGGAAACAGACGCAGAGCAGGAAATGAACGGCTGCCAAGTCCTTCCGGTAGATCCCAATCCTCCTGGAAGCCTGCTGATGAACTTGGCAGGAGTGAAACTTCTAGCCAGTGAAGAGAAAACAGGGTGGGGATGGAGATTTAATTGATTTAATTACTCATGAAATTCTGCAAAGGGAACTGAATGAAGTCCCTGTATCTGTGATAATTTTCTTTTGGTCAATTAAAGCACAAAAGTAATGAGCAAAGTTCTGCTGAGTGCCATCTTCACCTTGTCTAACACTCTGCTGACAACACATATAAGACCCAACATCATAAACATCCCGATACATTGGACAGTGACTCAGAAACACAGGAAAGAACTGCATTGCACATTATCTTGCGGTATGTTCACTGACTGAATAAGCAAAGTGGTTAGTGTAATGTTGTCTCCACTGTTTTCTGGACTGTCATCAATCCTGAGTTTGACAATTTGAGCCAGAAGTGACCATTTTTGGGAGGGAGGGAGGAGCTGCTGTAGAGTAGTGAGGGGTGGATGTGACCAAGAACCAGAGGACAGCGTGCAGTCACAATGCAGGGACAACCTAAAACACCTGCTTCATTGTAAATTTTAGTCAAAATAGGACATCAATTAACAAAATGCACACTGTGCTGTATTGAAGAAGACTGAGATCATTAAATCAGAGAAATGTTGTCAGATGATTGCAGGTTCAGGCCACTAACTTTGCATGTCCTTTACTTTTGACACCAATATGCTAAATATTTTTGTTTATTTTTGTTTAAGTGAAGAGTAGCACCCACGTATTTAAGCTAAATAATAGTAAATATCTAATTCTGATGTCACTCCAAATCAGTGGAAGAATTTCCAAGAGAGCCAATCTGACATTGTTTGCTTGTTTGTTTTAATATTAACGGTTAGTAAAAATTTGACTTTAAATTTCACAGAGCTGAACATTTTCTTTGCTTTCAGTGTGCAGCAGTCAATTATAGAAGCTTATTTCTGCCCCTGAAAAAGGAATTGCCATCCATTAGTCAAAATTTCACATTATTTTTCTCAAATTTAAGTTACTGCTTCACACTTCTGAAAAAAATAACTTGAAATGGCAAAAACTGTTTTATCAGTAGCCACAATTTTTTCTCCCCCCCAGCAGCAGAAATAGCTGCTGGGGGGCCTGTAGACAAACAAGGATGGTAATGTATTTCTTTGCCTGGACAATGAAGGAGTGTCTTTACAGGGTTTTATAACCACAATTTACTGCTGGAAGCTTCAAATTTCATTTGGAAGTTGCCCTTTTTTTCACTTACAAATAACCTTCTTCCTCTGTTTGTAACTTTGCTAAAAGACTTCACACAAGCCTGGGTGGATGCTTGTTTGATTTATTTATTTTTTATAAAAGGAGTTATTTCCTTCAGTAACAGAGACTGCTCTCTGGCGATCTTTAGAGCAAGAGTCAAAATTCAATAAAAATCTTTAGCTTCCCGCAGTCTCACATGGTTTAAGGTTTAAAGCTTCTCCATAGTGCCAGGTATTTATTTCAGAATATGTTTTTGTTTTGTCTCATTTTGTAAAACAGAAAAGAAAAAACACTTTCAAATGAAATCCGACTTAATAATTGACTAGTAGCCTTTATCACACCGTGGGCATCTACAAATAAAAGCCCATGTCACATGACTCCACAGACACACCCTGCTTGGACTGTTTAAAACAATCACGTTTCCCTCTGAGATCCTTCACACAGACTGACCTGAACAGGAGACACTCCTCTCTTATGATCATGCAGGTAAGAATAACGCAAGCTACACATTAGCCATACATGCTGGAAGAAAACACTTTTAATTTTAAATAATATGATGTATTTTATAAAAGCAAAAACATTTTCTCCATAGTATATTTTTTATTCACATAATATTGACATAATAACCCTACTGTATGTGACAATTGTACAAAAATATTAGAATGGCTGTTGTTTCATTATGATTTGGTTCATCGTGTGCTGATTATACCTGAGATTATATTATAAATCACATGTTTGTGATGGCGTACTGCAGCTGAAGCTGTACTGTTTATTAGCCACTATGCTCAGTTTAAACCTAGATTCCAGAAAACTTTAATAAAATACAAATATATTTTTTTCTGTTTTATTGTAATCTTCTACTGTAACTGAGCACAGTTTCAGTTTCACACAGAATTTTTAGACTTTTTTTTTAGTTACATATTAGCGGGCATTCCCAGTTCCGCTGAGCACATATCGTCAGTTTACAGATGCCTGACCTCTGAACTCAATGTAAACAACAGGAGTGGAAATCAGTTTCCACGACATGTGCACAGAACAAATGTGAATGAATAGAAATGGATTTTGTTTAACTGAGTTCATGAAACACCCTGTTCTCCAGAGGAGTTAGACAAATAATTACAATACTGCAGGCAAACATCAGACTCATTCTGCAGGGAAACCACAAATGTTGTAACTGTTGTATCCAAATGGTGATGAATCATCCACATAAAAAAGACTAATACAAAATACACGGAGTCAGGTTGGTGTATTGCCATCCAGAGTATTTGTGGACAGATTGATAGCAGTAGTATAACTCAATAAAATATTGTTCAGTATCATTCAGTGTGATACCTCTCCACAGAGATGCTCAGTTTTATTCCAAGTGTTGTGTCACGACTGTGTCTGTCTTAGTATTTAGTTGTTTCCTGTTTGACTTTGTTAAGTCTTGGTCTCGTATTTAGTTTACTTCCTGGTTTTGTCCTGTTTAGTTGTTCCCAGCTGTGTCTCCACCAGATCCTCTTGTTACCTTGTGTCTGTATTCAAGCCCTTAATCTGTGTCGCTTCTTTGGTGCGTCGGTCGGCTATGTTACCCCGCCTGTGTGTCACCCTGCTCCTTAGTTTTTGTTCACCTTTGGGGAGCCAAAGCCCCAGTTTATTTGTATTCAGTATTTCTTGTCACTCCTTCAATAAACAGTATTAAGTTCGGTCCTGTCTTATACTGTAAGTCCTGCACAATGGCTCCAAACTTGCCTGCCACACATTATGCACTGGAAAAAAAAAACAAAGACCCAAATAAATTTCTTCATATTGTAGTTTGTTTTTAAGAGCTCACCATGAAAAATATTTGCACGATGAAGGCCACTGTTGTGAATACAGAAAAGTTAAATTACTCTTTGAGTAACTGATTTATTTGCTGTGTTATGCACACATAGAGGAACTGGCATCTTTTAGTAAATAACACAAAGATCTTTCTTCACAAATCAGACAAAAACAAAACAAAACATTTTAAATGCGTCTTTCAAGGGTGCAGGAAACCAGTGGAGACGAAAGCAGAGGTGCAATAATCTCTTTCTTCTCTCCCAGGAGACATTCCTCTCAGCTCTGCTTCTTCTTGTGGCCTCGGTCCACTCCAACTCACAGTTTCTCCTTCCCATCGACTGTGATGACATCTATCGGCGTGACAACAGGAGCTCCAGCGGAGTCTACACAATCTACCCAGGAGGTCCCACTTCTCCCCTGAATGTCTACTGCGACATGGACACTGATGGAGGGAGATGGACTGTCAGTAAAAAAAATCCTATCATCAAATTTTAGAATAAATCTCAGCATTTTGGGCACTATGCTGCACAATAAAACACGATTGACAAGAAACTAAAGTGCTAAAAGTTTCTGCATAACATACAGTTTTGGGTGCACACTAGCACCCCCGTGGAGCCCAGTCATTACTGTTTCATGTTTCAAATTTGTTTTACCTTTGGACAGACCCAGACACCTGTTTCCCTAACCTGGAGTCTTAGCTAAAGTGAGCTGAAATTCCAGCTTAAAATAAAATAAATAAAAATCCTTGTTCCATAGCGGGTGTAGGGTCCCAGCATAGTGAGGTAGGCTGTGTGACAGGTGCCATTTGTCTGTTTGTCAGCACAAAAATACTGAGCGTAATTTGATGAAACCTGCTGGAGTGGTGGAGCCCGGGCAATAATTAAAAGCTAATTACATTTCTGTAGCACCATAGATCACTATCTTTAAAATTATGAAATAGGTTGCTGGCATTGGCGGATGATGCAGATGTGAGCGGGCGATAATCCTCCAATTAGCACCCGACAAAATGAAAAAAAAAAAACACTGAATGTGTGGAAGATTTATGAGGTGAGCCAAGATGTTGTTACATAAATATACAGTATTTAATGTTAGTTAACTTCAAACCTCTCTGTTTGTCTCTTATTCCCTCTCTCTCAGATATTTCAGAGGAGGATCGATGGGACTGAAAGCTTCTTCAGGCCCTGGAGGCACTACAAGACTGGATTTGGGAATGTGGCTGGAGAATATTGGCTGGGTGAGTGCAGGAGGGGAAAAATACTTTAAAGACATGGTGCTGCTTTTAATTTGAATTGTTTGTGGTGAGAAGAAAGGATGGAGGCTGGGGAAAAAAAGAAAGCATTGTCAGATACAGGGTGAAAGTGAAACAGAGCTTTTTGTGTCTTTTCAGGTCTGGAAAACATCTTCCTGCTGACTCTGAGGAAGGAGAATGAGCTGCGGGTCGACATGGAGGACTGGGACGGAGGAAAGAGCTCAGCTCAGTACTCCTCCTTCTCCATCGACTCTGAGAACCTTGGGTATCAGCTTCACCTGGGCAGCTTCACCGGTGGCACAGCAGGTGAGGGTTGTGTCGGACAAAAGAGACAGTTAATTTAAAAAAATCAGAATTTTTTATTTACGTAAAAAGGAAAATATAATAATAAGAGGACATGCTGATTTAAAAAAAAAATTTTTTTTAAGTGGAAAAATCTTTTTTATAGAGTAATATGCCAATGCAGCCTATTAATTTGAATACTTTTTTTTTTTATCTTAATGGTCTGAAAAGTGCAGTATTTGGTGTGTAAAGAGTCACCAGCAAGTAAAGGATCTGTTCAAAAATTAGAGGGAGGGAATTTGGAATGAATCAAAACAGGAAACATTATGAAATGGTGAAATTAAAACACATTAAAGTCAGACTACCATCCCATCTAATAATTTTCACACAGTGCAAAAGGTGTTAGAATATCACAAAAGGTGCTTTTATCCTTTCCGAAGCACTACCTGCGTTTATAAAACTGACAGACTTCAAAGACAGGATACCTTAGTGTACATTCAGGTATTTATATCAACTCAAAAGTGATGGGTGCTCACACATGTTCTTCTGTTTTCTTCTTCTAGGGGACAGTCTGAGTAATCAGAACACTATGAAGTTCACCACCTACGACAAAGACCAGGATCTGTGGGATAAAAACTGCGCTCAGTATTATTTAGGTGGATTCTGGTACAACCAGTGCCACATGACCAACCCAAATGGCATGTACGCGCCTCAGGGTGCCATTGGATATGAAAATGTCCACGTGATTTGGCATGCATGGAAGGGCTGGAACTATTCCCTCAAGACCATTGCCATGAAAATTAGATCGAGCGCTAAGTGCTCATGCACAAATTAACCTGATTTCCTGGAGATTAACAAGATTATGATAATACCTCACCCTCCATCACAGAAGGAGAGTTGGGATGTGTGGGGACACCATCTCTAACACCCATGCTGTTACTACTGAATTTAATTTACAAGCAACATAGAAATATAACATACCTGCAAAATGTAATTTTCTAGTTTAGTTGTTTCAAAATACAACCAGTAATATACTGAGGCATACACCTACTGTTTTTAATTTCATGTTGACTGATATTTCTCATTAATTTCATTCTTATTCACTTGCTGTTATGCATTTGATAAGTTGCTCTTAGTAGTAGCAGGTGAAGGAAGAGATGCCACACAGCTCTTGGTGGAAACTGTGCAACGGTACAATGCTGGAAAAGGGAAAAGGGTTTTTTTTGTGCTAACTCACTACTACAGTAAATATAATAAATCATTTTAACAATATTGGTAATTGACTTATATAATTTTTCAAAGTTTTTCTTTGAACTTTGGCTGCTTTTTCACTCAGTTATTATACTTAACCATTTTCAGAGGAATGTTTTTTTTTTTTTTTTGTTCAGCCACTTAACACTGACCTATGAGTCATTCAAGCATGAAAAAGGCTCCTAAATCAAGTCATGAACCAATAATGTATCTGTAACAGACAACTTAGCAAAGAACCAGTTTTAAACTATATCATTAGGCGCTTTGTTACCAGCACCCTGTCACAGAAATGCATCACTTGTTCCAATTTCTTTAATTGAACCTCTATGACACAATGACACCACACTTTGACAGGTATATAATACTATTTTTGCACTAACTGATTCCCAAAGAGCTATGAGCTAAAAACTTGGCATATCTCAGCATGGTGTGCAGCGGGTCATTAAATTGGAGGAAACTGGACAAGTGGAGTACAAAATAAAAGGTGGCAGAGCTAAAC
>JASGAU010410699.1:3044-31700 GCA_030220045.1 Australoheros facetus | reverse complement strand
AACACACACACACACACACTATCTACAGCAGATGAGCAGCATCTGAAAGTCATGTTAAGAAACAGGGAAAAATCCAGTAAAGACCTGACACAGGAACTGGAGAGATGCATCTGGCCCTTCAGTTCATCCATCTGCTGTTCACTGAAGCCTCATCAGAAATGGTCTCAGTGGAAGGGTGGCTGCCAGGAAGTCATTCATACTGCCAAACTCCAGTTTGACAGACATAAAAATAGCATTTTTGCACCAACAAGGAGATTTGCAAGTGCAACAGGCCTTATGGAGTAATGAATCAAAATGTTTAATTTCAGTTTAGTTTCAAATCATCGTGTATATGTACAGAGGAGGTCAGGAGCGAGGTGCAACAGTGAGTGTCTGCAGCCATCTGTAAAATATAGTGGAGGCTCTGTCACGGTTTGGGGCTGCATTTCAGCCAGTGGTGTTGGAGATCTTGTTAAAACTGAGGGAATTATGAATGCAGAAAAGTACCATAAGATTTTAATCCAGCATACAATACCATCTGAAAAGCATCTCATTGGCAACAGCTTCATTTTTCAGCATGACAATGATTCCAAACACACTGCCACAGCAGTAAGAGCATACCTGGATAGAAAAACACACAATTGAACACTATCGGTCATGGATTGGCCTCCCCAGAGCCCGGACCTCAACATTACTGAAGCAGTGTGGGATCATCCTGACAGAGAACAGAACAAAAGGCAGCCAACATCCAAAGAAGAGCTTTGAATGTCCTTCAAGAAGCCTGGAGAACTATTCCTGAAGACTGCTTAAAGAAATAACAGAAATTTGCCTGAGAGAGTTCAGGCTGTGCTGAAGAATAAAGCTGATCATGCTAAATATTGATTTTCAAGCTGGTTAGAATTCTACAAACTCTGCTTTTGCCTCATATACTGTATTTCTGTGCATGTTTGCACATGTTTCAATAAATCCCTGCACCTATTTTCCACTTTCCTAGCAAAATATACAGAAATGTGGGATGTTTCAAGACTTTTGCACAGCGCTGTATGAAAGGATGCAGCCAGTGTGACTTTACCTGCTGGATAGCAAAGTCACTGGCTTGGTTTTTTGAAACCAGAAGTCTCAGACCTCGACTGCTACATCATCTGTTTTGCTTAAAATTTGACCATAATTTAAAAAAAATAAAATTATCTGAGACTTGAAACTAGTGAGATCATAAACCCATCTGATGTATGTACAGATGTCATAGACCAAAACAGCTGGAGTTTTTTCCCCTCTCATGGGCTATACAAGGGCACTTTTTTTGTAACCTGAGGGTCGCCCCCTGCTGGCCATTAGAAAACTTATAGACTTGTAAAACATACTGTAACAAGGGGCCAAAAGAAACCTGCTTTTTAAAGTAGCCTAAAGAACGCTGTTATTTCCTCCATGAGTGCAGTGGAAAAAAATGTAATGAATTGGACAAGCGGAAGAAAATGGATGGATAACGAATTTAGTTTATTTAGCTGAATCTTTTAGGTGTAATGCTTTGGGTTATCCGGGGAGAATTGGCTACATCAGTGGGTTAAGGTTTGGGGCTCAACACCAGCATTTATTATGAAAATAACCTCAAGCTGCTTCTTTAAGATAAAACAAACAGAAAGGGCGCTTCCTCCTCCTCCTCTCTCTTTCTTTCTCTGTCCGTCTCTCTCTCTCTCTCTCTCTCTGTAGGACCTAAAGTTGTTTCAGGAACAGTTTTTTTGCGCTCGCTGCTGGCTGGAAGAACCAGGACAGCCGTGTCCGTGCCAAGGAGAAGGCGTAAACTTCCTTCAAACATTTCCTCCGCCATCTCCGCTTTCGAGCCTCAAGGTTTTGTGGAATTTTTGTTCCGAGAGGAGTTTTTATCTTTCTTTCTTTTCTTTTCTTTTTTTAATCTCCACCTGATCGCTTCTCGCCTTTGCTTTAAATCAGCAACGAGTCCTGTTCTGTGTTTCTTCAGGCATCTGAACTTTTAGCCGACATGGACTGGGGAACACATCTTTGGGTAAGTTGACAGCTGACTCATAAGAAGTGGAGCCTTCTGGGGTACGTCTTTAGAGGAAAGTGGTTCACCTTTTAATGTTTGAAGGGTATGATGGCCTCTTAATTGTTTTCGTCGACACACACCGAAGCCTGCAGTTGTTTTTCAGTAGTTGGCCTTGGTTAAGAAAGACAACAGCAGGAGTTTGTCTATCTGTAAAGCGTGCAGCCACAGGATTTCGCAACTCCTGCTGCATACCTTATCATAAGCAGAGGGGAAAGGACAGGTTTATTACGCTTTCTGGTGCACTGACTTTTATGCGCGCACAGTGAGCTAAGGGTGTATTCCACAACGTGTGTGTGTGTGTGTGTGTGTGTGTGTGTGTGTGTGTGTGTGTGTGTGTGTGTGTGTTTCCTCCTCTTCTTTCATTTAGGCTCAAACCTGAGTTCTTTTCTTTGTGACAGGAAGTGTTCTGGCTGCAGATAAACACTGTTTGGGAAAGTATAACCTTCTTAGTCTTGCCCATGTCTCGGCGGTGAATCATCAGAACAGGCAGCTTCCTCAACAACTGACAGCACACCGACACCAGTCCCCTCTGCAGAGTGACGAGGCATTTAAGGGACTGAGCTCTAAGACACAAAAGTTTAGTCTGCGACTGGTAAAGATCTCTGTGTTCGGCTCTAGAGATCAGAAGTTCTCCTCCCACATTCTGAAGTGAGGTTTTTGTCCTACCAGGTGTCACATAAAGGCAGGAAATCCTCCCATTTGGGAAGCTTCAGATAGAGATCCTTCAATATCCTTGACCCTTAAGCAGTTCATTGATCATCAGACTAGTTCCTGCTTCATTTTTCCCCCTTTCATCAGCTCAGTGAGGGTGACTGCATGGACCTTTAGATATTTTGTTTGACCCAAAATATGACAGTGTGTTTTTCCCATAGACATAATTTGTGTACAGTCATCTGAAATGATTTCACAGCTGTTGGGCTGCATTTGATGTGTGCCCGTTTAGAAAGTTATACTTGTAGTGGGTTTGGTATGATATGACTTTGCTGTATGACACTTCACTGACACTGAGGTGTAGACCTGCAAGAACAAGAAAAGCTTTTTTTTTAAAGTTTATTGACTAAATGTGTGGATAAAATGAATGAAAGCTATTGTGCAGGCTCTCCGTTTCATCAAATTCAATCATAAAAGATTTATTGAGCCTGATTTCAAACACATGCCTCCTAAATTTACTCGGGCATATTTATTGACGTTGGTAAATTTCAGACTCTCCACTTAAGTTTAAAATGAAGTCCTGTGGGTTTAAACAATGTTTTGTTGCACAGCATAGCTTTGTAATGACCGGCTTACTGGCTGCATAGTTAAAATCACCGCCAGCTGTTATTAAATATGACGCAGTCAAATCACAGTGTCACTCACGGCCAGGCCAAGTCTGACATTTAATCACGTCGCTGTTTAAAAAATAAATGAATATAATTCTTGTTGTTTTTTAACATATAGTGTAAGCAGTTTGTACTTTGTGCAGAAGTGTCACATTTCCATTGTCCTATCTAAGATTTTTGATAGCTATTAATAGCAGTATTTATTAAACAAAGTTGTCTCATTAAAAAAAAAAGAAGCATCTCAGGTAATTGCTCATTTAAACAGTTGTTTGCAAACATCTGGAGTTCTGTCATAATGAAAACCATCTACTTTGTGATCATGCGGCCACTGAAACATCACAAACTGCAGTAAAAATGTAGATGAATACATTTTGGGTTGCCAGATATTATGCTCATCTTAGCTGACGATCCTTTTTAAATGCAAATATTCAAGCAGAGTTTCTTGTCTAACTGGCTGCGACTTCCAGCACAAAGTACGCTGAACATTTTTTTTTTTTCCAGAATATGCAAGTAGAGACGGTTCTACCAGAGTTTGTCTGTTTGTGTGTGTGTGTTTTGTTTTTTGCTACTTCATTTGGAATTTTTCTATCCACCTGATCACATGGTGTGGCTGAAAGGAGCCGTCTGCAGAATTAGTGGAAATGTTTGGAAACTGACTCATTCGTTTTGGCCATTTTGATAATAAGCGTGATAGATGTTGGCGCAGAATGCATAATCAAACGTGGAGGCTGAGGAATGGGCTCTCTTTGTTGATCTGCCTGTATCCTGCTGATATGTAATTCAGGGACCTCACACAGATATAAATCAGCGACATCACTGCTTCCTCCGTTGCACCAACTTTCCCCTTTACCTCGGTGCTGGGGTTGTGTTGGCATGTAAACGATTGCCAGTTGTATAAGAAATGTTTATTTTATGATAATTAAACTGTCTGACATTTCAGTAAATTACTGCATGTTTATTGATGTAAAACCTATTTTGCATAGAGTACTCTGCAAGTGTCTTGAGACATCCCTCATTTCTTTATGTTCTGCTGGGAAAATTGGAAGTGGGTGCAGGGATTTATATGATGCATGTGCAACTATATATGGAAGTACAGTATATGAGGCAAAGACAGAGTTTGTACAGTTCAAATGAGCTTGAAAGTCAATATTTGGTATGACCCTCTTTATTCTTCAGCACAGTCTAAACTCTCTGAGGCAGCTTTCTTTCTTTTACTTTCTTTCAGCAGTCTTCAGGAATAGTTCTCCAGGCTTCTTGAAGGACATTCAAAGCTCATCTTTGGATGATGGCTGCCTTTTGTTCTGTTACTCAGACAGGATGATCACGCACTGTTTCAGTAATGTTGAGGTCCGGGCTCTGGGGAGGCCGATCCATGACCGATAGTGTTCAATTGTGTGTTTTCTATCCAGGTATGCTTTTACTGCATTGGCAGTGTGTTTGGGATCATTGTCAGCCTGAAACATGAAGCTGTTACCAATCGGTTGCTTTTCAGATGGTACTGCATGCTGGATCAAAATCTGATGGTACTTTTCTGCATTCATAATTCCCTCAGTTTTAACAAGATCTCCAACACCACTGGCTGAAATGCAGCCTCAAACCACGACAGAGCCTCCACCGTGTTTTACAGATGGCTGCAGACACTCACTGTTGTACCTCTCTCCGTACTGATGACGATTGGAACGAAAAATATTGAATTTTTGATTCATCACTGCAGTTTGGCAGTTTCAAATCAAGAAATTGGAACAAATAATTGCATTGTGACAGGCTCCTCATATCAAATTTGCAATTTTAAATTGGTTCTTTGCTACGTTGCCTGTTAATGTGTAGACACAACACTGGTTCATCTCTTGAGTTAGGAGCCTTTTTTACACTTGATTGATTTACAGGTCAGTGTTAAGAGGTTGAGCACACACAAAAATGGTCAGGTACAAGGACTGGTCTGAAAATGAGTGAAAAAGCAGCCAATGTCCAAAGAAAAACTTTGAAAGACCTTCAGAAAGTCTGGAGAACTATTGCTCAAGACCACCTTAGAAAATTACAAGAAAATCTTGGTAGCAAAATATATATATAAAAAAAAGGGGTGGCTCAAAACATTTGCACAGCAATGTATATAAGCTCAAAAGATCATTTCATAATATAAGTAATCATCTGGGGAACGGGTGGTTTATATGAGCTAAAATTGTTCCAGTAACTACACAGAGAATTTTACATTACATATCTTCAAAGGGTGATTTCCTCAAACTATGTTGTTTTGTTTTTTTCCTCATTCTTTAAGCCACAGATTTCAACTTAAGTAGAACTTCCAGTTTATTTATTTTTATTCCCATCTGTCCTTATTCTGAAGGTTTCTATAGATGATCACTGATTTGTTGAACATTTTGCTCCTGAAAACAAGGTGTAAAAATCAGTATTTTATCCAATGTCAGTAAAAATGTGTTCAGTTTTAGATTTCGGTTCTGAAAATGTATACAAATTAGCATATATTTAAATAGATAATGTTTCATTTGGATGTGCGGTTTTACACGAAATACACATTCCTGAAATATTATGATAAAAAACTTATTTGTAAAGTAATAGAATTCATTGTGATATGTGGTGAAACTGATACCTGCCTGGAAGGGGTCTTTAAGCATGAATGCTGCCACCCATTTTGAATAATTTACCACTCTGACAAAAGCTATTTCTAACTTAGAAACTGACTCACAAGTAGCTATTACAGTAAATCTTGCTGGTTAGTTTTTGTGATTTAGATGAGCTCAAATCTGACCACAGATCAGCTTTCATGAGGAAACGTTGCTGCTTGCAGTACTGTGAGGGGTGGGACCAGTCTGACTGGTTCCAGGGTTTAGACAGGCCCCAGAGACTGTCAGTCACGGGGCGGAGGTTCACACTGGGTTAATTATTATCTCATTCTTAAACATTCTGACTTACAGTCAGTGTTTTTTTTTCTTCCTGTTACACAAACATGCAGATGTATTCCAGTTAAAGTTGTGAGGCGGTGCAACAAACGTGAGAAATGCACTGATCTGTCAAACAACAAACAAACAATCTCTCCTGTCAAAACCTGCATTAGATTTTTTTCGAACTGGTTTCCAGTCACTTTCCTTCCCAGTATAAACAATCTGTTAATTTATCATACTCCTGTTTTCCATACCAGAAATCCCCACTGAGTCTTACTCAGTAACCTACCGCATAACCAAAAAATGTATCTACTGTACACGTGGAGTTGACGCAGCCCGCAAGGATTGTGATTACCGCGTAGAGTTCGGAGAGGAGTTCTTGTTACGTAAGCAGGCCCCGCAAAGACCTGACGCAGAAACATAATTCAGGCCATTTACCACTGATTCCCCTCAGTATCTGTGTCTCTGGCGTCAGAAGACCCTCTAGCCTCAACACATGCACTTAAACACACAACACCACAAACAAAAAAAGGTGGAGTCTTTCTTTGTGTTTCACAAGAGACAAAACAAGGGACCCCACCCCTGGGGCTTTGTGTGTTCAGACTCTCATGTTTCCATGTAATCAGATTGTTTTCCCCTCAGAGGGCTCCTCACTGTAAGCCATCAAACAGTGTAAATACAAGCCAGCAGGGCTTCTTTACTGGTCCAACAGGTTTGTGTGTGTGTGTGTGTGTGTTTTGATTGCACAGATGTGTCTAAAAAGAGAGGGAGGAATGCTTTTATTCTCTGCTACACCTTCATACTTGCGTGTATACGTGCACAGTGGGAGTTATTCTTAGGCCTCCTTTTTCTACGTGTGGCAGATCGACTGCCTGATTAAATGAGTTGCAAACGGCAATTTAATTAAAGCTCAAACGATTAGCTGAGCAACAGGAAATTAATCAGCGTTCGTCTTAATAATGGATCAATTTATGATGTTTTAATTTTTTTTTTTTAATGCAAAATGACACAAATGTGACTGTTTTGTGCTATTCTCAATATTTTATGTCAACGAAGGGAATATTTAGTTCTTAATTTGTTTTATAGGGGAAAAAAGGTTTTATGAAATTATCCGGGCCTGTGGGAACTTGTGTTATATTAGTTTCATTACTTACATTACAACATTTCGACAGAAGGCTCTCAAGACCAAATAATAAGTAGACGAAAGAGAAAAGATGAACAGACTAATCAATAAATAAAATATTTAATTCACCGCAACCCTAAATTATATGCAGGCCATTCCCCATGTGCGATACTTCATGGGTTGATCAATTAATCTGCATCTGATTTAATGAACTAAATGTGAAAGTCAAGCAAAAAGGCCAAATATTCTCCAATATCTGCACTGTGAGAACTTTTCTTTTGTGACTGCAAACTGTGTATTTTGGGTTTTTTGACCTTGTGTCAGACAAAAGAAACCATTTCGTAACATCTGCTATGGCTTCGGAAAATCCTCATGGGCATTTAAAAGTATTTCCTGACATTTTCAAGACCAAGTCGACTCGCTGAGAAAATACTCGGCAGTCAATGATAAACACAATAATTTGTTGCAGCCCTGCAGCGCATGCCAGTGTTGGACGTTTTGCTTCATCAGAGTAGCTGTTGGTTAGAAAATCACTCAAAATGCTGTTTCAAAGTTTGCTATAGTGGCATTTTTATTTGTGCACGGTGAGCAAACACACAGGGAGGGAGTTGTAAGATAAGCTGACCCACTGCCATGGTATGGCCACCACCCTACCTGTTAGAGGTAGGATGGTGACAGGATCAGAGAGTTGTATGCAAAAGGACACAAACTGTCACCTAAAGTTACTTTATGCAACGTGTATTGACCATCATTCTGTTGCAGTTCATGTTAAACTTCGATTGTGCATTAAAGTCCTACAATGATGAAACCAAGTTTAGAGAAAAAATGAAAATGTGCTACCATCCAAAAAAGTTCTGTTACATTTCAGTGCATGTGTGTGAACATGTTGCTCTGTGTTGCTCTTCTTTTAGGATCAGAATGATGTCATCGACAAGCACACACAGTCAGGCCTTGACCTGCTGGACCGCTACATCAAGTTTGTGAAGGAGCGGTCGGAGATAGAACAGAATTACGCCAAGCAGCTCAGGTGCGCTCTGCGTTTTCTTTCTGTTTGTTCGTGTTTACGTGAAATGGGATGTTGAATGTGTTTTCCTGCCTTACGTATGATAGTAACACCGATGTTTTTACACTTTTCCAACAGGAACCTCACAAAGAAATATGCCAAACGAGGAAACAAGGAAGAGCAAGAATGCAAGTGAGGGGAAAAAAAAAGTTTTAATTTGCATTGTTACATTTCTCCATTATAGCTCTCATCTTGCATATGTATAAAGTTTTCTTGACTATTTGAGGTTTTTCTGATTTAACCTCTAATTGTAGCAGTTAAGTCAGAAATGGTGGAAGGTTTTTACAGAAGCTACTGAAGATTGTATATGAGAGATTGATATGTGCACATGACACCTGTGGGCTACCATTTGCAAGCCTCAAGTTTGGTATCTTTTTTTTTGTTTTATTTGAATTCAGACACTTTGACAAGAGGGTTTAGCCTGTGGCGGAATCAGCTAACTAGTGCTAGCTTGCGTAGCAAAGTGTATCTGTAATTAAATGTATTAAAAAGATGGTAACTGTGGCTGGGAAACTAAGGCTTATAAAGAAATATAACAGCTGGCTTCCAAGATGGTACAAAATGTATCCTGCTTGGTTGGTAGATAGCCTTTTTTAGGTATAGCTAATGTTTGCAGCTCATTTAATGCTTGCAACGTAGCAAGCAGACTGTACTGCGTATAATGGGCACAGCTTCAGAGTTTGAAAAATAAAGCCAGTGGGGAAGTGCCTGATACCTGAACTATACCAACAAAATATTCATTTTGTAAACTATGGTCCTCCACTTAGTCAGATACACCCTTGTTTGCCACATCTGGTTTGAAAACACCAAGATGGCTTCCCAACAGGACTTCATTTCATGTGACATCATGAGGGCTCTGTCCATTTTTTTATACAGTTTGTTTCTACGTGTAAAATAGTTTTTGACAAACCAACCAAATCCAAACTTTTCACAGGGTAGGAGTTTAGTAAATAATACATTAAATGTTGATCTTCGCAGCCAACATTTTTGTACTTTCGCCCTCTTTTTTCAGATTCGGCAATCATGCATCATTCCAGGAGATCCTGAACGAGCTAAACGATTATGCCGGACAACGGGAGCTCATTGCTGAAAACATGGTGACTGGCATCTGTGTCAACCTCACAAAAAAGCTGCAGGATTTCAAGTATGAACGCAAAACGGTGAGAGAAGGAGGTTAGGGAGGGGGAGAGAAGTAATGGAAAAATGAACCGGAAAGTTTGGCAGGCTAAAGATAGAGTTTCACACTGTGCCATCATCATCTTGAACTGCCTGACATTTTTGCATCCTCTTTCTTCCTCCAGTTCCTCATTGAGGTCAAGAAGGCCCAGCAGAATTTAGAGAGCAGCTTTAAACATCTTGAAAATGTGAGTCATGTGTTTACAGTTTTAGTTTAAATCACATGATTGTTACTGAAAATACAAGTTACCTCTTGGGTTATCTCATGAGGAAGATATTGAGGTTCCCAGAACGAGCTGATTAATATACATACAGTAACATAGTTTACATTATTGATTTTTTTTCTTTTACCGTCACAATGTTAATGGCTCATTCTTCACAGTTCACTCTCAGTACCTTAGTTAGAACTCACTTCTCTCACTTTTACATTGTTTATGCTACTAGGGCTGAAATTATTTAAAAATAATAAAGTTTATTTATGTGTGTCTGTGTGTTCATGCCTACAGACAAAGAAGCGCTATGCCAAGGAGTGGGCGGAGGCAGAAAAAGCCTCACAACAAGCAGAGAAAACAGAGAACGACCTCTATGCCACCAAAATCGATGTTGACAAAGTAAACACACACATGCTAGCATTACTTGAGCACACACACATACACACACTCTTTTGGTTTTTGCGATATATTCACTCCATAAACTTTTCTTTCCTGTCTCCCTCCCACCTCCTTGTGTATCGTCCCTGCATCTCCTCCTGCGTTCCACTTCTCATTTTGCTTTCTCTCTATTCATTTCTCCCTGTTATCTTCCCATCTCTCGTTCTTGTCTGTCGTTCCACCCATCCTTTACTCCAAAAGGCCAAGCAGCATTCCCATGCTCGCACTCGCACAGCAGAGGAGTGCAGAAATGACTATGCAGCAGAACTCCAGAAATACAACAAGGACCAGAATTCCCACTATTACTCTGAGATACCGCAGCTCTTCAATGTGAGACAAATGCATTTACCAAAACGCAAAACTGACAATGTAGTACAAGTGGATGAAGCTCACATACAATACCTGCTAATATGGCATACTTAAATATAAACTAAGCAGTGATCCAGTGAGTTCATAGGCATATGAATGAACTTTATAGAAACACAGCAAGTATTATTGTGAAATCTAAGGAGGCTGCTGAATGTGTGCGGTGAACAGAAATTGCAGGACATGGATGAGAGGAGGATCCGGAGCCTTGCGGACGGCTATTGCAAGTTTTCGGACATCGAGAAGAAGGTGCTGCCCATCATCTCCAAGTGTCTAGAAGGAATTTCTGCTGCTGGGGCCAAAGTTAATGATAAACAGGCGAGTGTGAGATGTTTGTCACATTTTGTCTGTCAGGTTAGTGTCATATCCAAGGCACCACGAGTTTAAGTAGAACGTCCTTGGAGCCAGAAGTTAGTGAGGCGCATCCATTCACTTTGTTGTCATCACAGAGAGCATAACTCTCTGTGGTCCAGCGTCCATGTTTTATAAACATGGACATTGCTTCCAGGTCGGAAAATTAAGCCAATGCGGAAGTGCCTTAAACCTGCAGTCTACCTGAATGCCACCAGATGGCGATACCCTTGGTTGCAAAAAGACTGGTTCTATTGAAGGGAAAACGGCTTTCTGTCTTGACCTCTGTAAACGCTTTTCTGAGTTTATGGGCTCAGTGACTTGTCTTGGGTGATATTGAATCAAAAGTAAATCTGTTTTATAAATCTTGATCATTCCATGTTTGAAAATGGAGGATTATCTGTGGTGTGAAACCATATGCTCATTGGTTAACAAGCTACCAATCACGAGTTGTTAGCCAATGAGTGTGCAGGGTTTTTTTGCAACCAAGATGGCAAACACACTCATCAGGGGCGTTAAAAACAGCATGTCAAAAACCATGATGTCCATCTTTTATACTCTCTATAACAGTGACAGATAACAGCTAATTGTTAACATGCAAATTTTTTAAATTAGCACTGGAGCACAGACGTGAATGTAAATACAACACATGTGATCTAGAGGTCCAGTTCAGTGACTTAGCAAAGGTGAAGCCTCTCAGACAGTAGCCGGCTACAGCCACCTGTAGTGGCACCTACATGTCATTCAAACCTGCCAAATCCCTAAAGAAAATAATTAAGCCTTAAGAATGGAAATGGATGAATTCCATAAAGCTTCACCTCTTTAAAGGCGTTACAAAGGGGGAAACTATAGCAGCCAAAACCAGTTGTGTTCAAAGCTATAAACCTGCTTTATTTCTGCTATAAACTTGAGAATTTTACCATGTGAGCAACTGGCCCATTTATGAAGAGAGCATCAAGTGGTCAGTGAAGGAATTGATGGCTTTTGGTTTGCCATATTGCTTTTGAGCTGTAGAATTTCCACTGTGCATGCGTGTGATAATTTCATGAATATAATAAATATGGGGGTATGTTTAAAAAAATAACAATAAAAAGATTACAAGCTCATAATTACCACACTTGAAAATCCAGTGTCAGTGGGACTCTGTTGGGCACCCGTAGGTTAGAGCCAAAACCTTTTTAGGGTCTCACTGTTTGTTGCTCTGATGTGAATGAGTCTGTTTGTTTTCTCCCTGCAGGACTCGATTCTGCTCATTGAACAGCACAAATCTGGTTTTGAGCCACCTGCAGAAGTGGAGTTTGAAGACTACTCCCAAAGTATTAAAACAGCAACCTCAGAGTCCAGCCTCAACCAACCAAAAGTGCGCAACCTGCGCTGGCCGTTCAACAAGAAGAGCAAGGTAAACTTGCACGCTAGATGGAAAAATATTCCCGGCCTCTCTTCTTCTGCACATGAAAATCCTTTCTAACGTGGGCTATAATGTTGTTACTGAGCTAAATTGATCCTGATATTTTAAAAGGCATTGCTCTTAATGTGTAGCTAACGGGGTTGATTTTATTAGTCTTTCCTAAAATAGTGCATGCTCTTTTTTTGAAATGAAGGCACAGAAGGGAAAACCATGATTGGTGCTCGTTTAACGATTGGGCAATGATGCAGAGTAACTAAATCAAAAACTCCCCTTTTGCTAATTATTAATTTATTTAAATATGGAGCTTCAAATTACAAATGATGTAACATAAGTTTTACAAACAGAACTTCTCTTATTCTGATGGATAGTGTGTGCTTTATGTAGCACAGGTAATTGCAAATCTCTGAAGTTGTGGCCCTTTCCTCTGCAGACCTTTATGGCTTTTTATGCTGTAGTACAGAAAGCACAGGTGGAAAGAATGTTGGCTCATTTCCTTTAGGTGTCCCAGTAAGCCACTGCATGAAACAAAAGCGGGACCTCCCATGAGTGGAATGCAGCCATCATTAAAACATCTGCAGTTTCCCTACTGTGACAAGCCAAGTCGTGAAAAAGGTCTATTACCCAGCAGTCTCCGGGAATAGCTTTATTCTCTATTTTCTTTTCATCAACAAATCCCATACATAGCCCACTCACAATACAGCGTTAGTCAATCTCTCAACACTTTTAGACAGTTAGTCTTGAGACTGAAGTTAAACTCTGAAAACTGAAACCTGCAGGTACCCAATACAGTGCAGGACTCTGGCTCCTGTCGACCTTTTGAAGAAGTGCAAACTGATGCTCTCACAGTCTCATAACAGTGTTTTCAAACAAATACACACACACACACACACACACACACCAAACTCAGCTCACATTCCACTCATGTCTTACCCCACCACCCCGTTGCCTCAGGGTCCAATTCTGATTCCAGTCTGCTACACAGACATACCCCAAACATCCTTCTCTCTGTACCTCTTTACACACATTATTTTAAAAAATAAATAAATCTGTACACCTGTTTCATTCTTTCTTTTTTTCTTCTCTCTTCTCATTACCAGTCTTATTTGATCCCTCCTTTCTCTGCTCTCTTGTCCCTCCACCTTGTCTTGTTTTTTTTCCTGTTTTTTTAGTTTTGTTTTTGAGAGTTTAATCAAACTGTCAAACCTAGGATTTCCACATTTTAAAGATATTATACAAATCTTGCTTGGTGAGTGACGCTCCGATCTTCAGGCCTTCAACATTCAGGCCTGAGCTCCATCCCCTCTTGTTGTTGTGTTTACATCCTTGTTTTGCAGTTGTAATGGGTTTCGTCTACACGAGGTGTTGTTGATATTGTGTCAGCGCTTACACCTTTCTCATACTAAGTCTCAGTTTCTTTCTGTTTAGATAATACAAGCTGAAAAACTTATTATCCTTACATAGAGGGGAGACCTGGATAACTTGATGTGGTGCTGGATTCTTTTCAAGGGGAAGTGATATGTATAAGCAGCAACTTCACACTAGGTAATGCTGCACTGACTTGCGTGGGTAGAAAGCATGGCTGTATTAGTGCAGATCTTTTATTCAGCCATGCTGCCAAGTTATCCCAGTGGCCATTCAATTTAAATAATTTCCCTGTGGCCCAAAAAGCATAGTCCCCCATAGACCACTATAATAAAAGAGACAGAACTGCTGAGAGGACACATTCACCCGCTAGAAGGTTCGATTTCACTGTTTTGATTATTAAAGAAGGTTATATATTTGTGAAACTATGACACTAATTCAACGTTCCATATTTTCAGTCCTTCCGTCGTTCCCTTGACCACAAACTGCCCAACTAGCTCACCACAGCTGTGGGGCATATCTGCTTCTGTTTGACAGTTTCTCTTCTTAACTGGCCCCACTTTCTTGCTCTTAGCTACAGCTCCGTCAGCCTTCAGCACCTTCTGCCCCCAAAAGACACTACTTACAGGAGTATGTTGTAATATATTATTGTAAATACGCAGCCTGGAATGGGCGAGGTAGATAGAGCTATAGAAATGTATAAAAAAAATACATGAACTAGACCTACTTCTCTTTTCTTCAGTCATCATGTTTGTGTGAAGTACAGTTAGGTCCATAAATATTTTGGACAGCAACACAGTTTTTGCAATTTTATCTCCAAACACCACCACAGGGGATTTTAAATCAAACAATCAAGTTGGGATTAAAGGGGTTTAACAGAAGTTTGTTTAGGAATTACAGTAGTGTTTATACACAGTACTCCATTTTCAGGCTAAAAAGTAATTGGACTGAAAAGCATAGCCTGGTGAGGTGTTTCCTCTTTATCTCATGTTTAAAACATTTATTGAGTTCATTCCAAGTGTTAAACTTGTGTTTGATAGTTATTCACTGGAACTCTCAAATTAAGGCCCAGGGAGATCAACAATCAGAAAGAATGCACTGGCCAACTCAGCAAAAGACTTGAAAGACCACAGAAGACCACTGAAGGGGATGATCGAAGAATTGTTTCCACGATTAAGATAAACAGCTTCACAATGGCTAACCAAGTCAAGAGCACTCTGGAGGCGGCAGGCATATCATTGTCAAAGTCTAACATCAAGAGACGCTTTCATTAATGCAAATATAGAGAGTTTACAATAAGATGCAAACCACTGGTTATGCTCAAGAATAGGAAATGCCACATTAGACTGCCAGAGAACATCTGAAAGAGCCTGCAGCGTTCTGGAAAGAATTCTATGAACAGTTCAAATCAAGATGAACTTGTATCAGAATGATGGGAAAAGAAAAGTGAGGAGAAGGAATCCAAAGCATACCACCATCCGCTGTGGAGGCAGTGTTATGGCATGAGCATGTATGGCTGCCAGTGGAGCTGGGTCAGTGTTTCCTGATGATGTGACAGCTGACAGAAGTAGCAGGATGGATTCTGAAGTGTACAGTACAAGGCTGTACTCTCTGCTCAGGTTCAGACACGGTGCAAAACATACTGGAAAAGCAACCCAAAAGTTTCAACACACAGACGTGGAATGTTCTTCAATGACCAAGTTAGTCACGTGATCCCAAAACAACAGAACATGATTTTCAGTTATTAAAGACAAAAGTGAAGGTAGAAAGATCCACAAACAAGCAGCAACTCAAGGCGGCTGCAGTAAATACCTGGCACAGCATCTCAAGGGAGGAAACACAACATTTGATGTCCATGGGTTCCAATCTTGATGCAGTCATTGACTGCACAAAATGGGGTATAAAAATATCTAATTCATAAACAGTTTATGCAATAAACCTGAAAGTCTGCACTTCAATCACATCTCATATGTTTGATTAAATACCCACTGTGGTGGTGCACAGAGGCAAAATTACAAAACTTGTCATTGTCCAAATACTTGAGCCTGACTGCACAGCTTTATAATGTAGCCTGTTCGCAGAAGCGAAGGAAGGTGCTGTTACCGCAATAGAAACTTCTGTTTTGAATCCTTTGGTCGCCGTCTCCTGAGTGCAGCTTTCAAAACATTTATCACTGACTGTGGGAAAGGAAGCAAACACGGATTCTCTGTGCTCCCAAAAACCACATGCCATTTAATTCACATTAATATAAAGATATTCTAATGACATAATTATGTAAGTGTGTGCTTTTTTAAATGGAGTCAGTAAGTAAGTGAGTAAGGAAGTGATGAAATAAATAATTGCCAGAGCAAACAGCTCTGTAAAGGTCAGGGCTGAGCTGTATGAGTTCGGCTTGGGTTCCCCGCACATCAGTTCAATAAAATATATCTCAGTTTTATTATAATATTCCAGCCTGAGATGCTGGAATGGCTGTTTTATTGCCAATATTGTAAATTTATTCATGTGTCTGTTCTTAAATATTTGATTTTAATAACCCGGTGTCATTTGTTTCCACCGAGAGTTGACAGATTCAAATTTGAATAGCACATCATTCTACATTAAACAGAAAGCTCTATGTAACCTGTGCATACCAATCCTCTTCTGCACTTGCCAGTGTATTTTTAGAGGCTTCACAGTAAATGAGATTTGGCGTTTTGTAGGTGATTCTCCTACAAACAGCAGCAATTTTCATACACTGTCACTTTACTTTTTCTGTGCACGTTAAGTTTTTGTACTCAAGTATTGGTATCTTGCATATCAGCACCACTGACTGTAATCACAGTGGGGTGTGGTCTGTTGAAAAAGGCCCGTAGTCACCACTAGTGGGCAGTGCAAGCAGGGTTCTCAGTGTGGGTGCAGCTACTCTTTGATTCCCCAGATCAAAGGCTGTTATCTCGTGGGAAACTGTGCTTTTTTTTTTTTTTACTTTTCAGGAGGTATTCTGAAAGGAGGTATTATTGTGTAACATTTAAGCTGATCAATTCAAATTAATTCAGCTACCTAATTCAGCTACCTCTTCTAACTGGTCTGCTTCAGTAGTGGTTCATTCTCAGCAAATCTCATTATCCTTAGTTAAGGTATGGTGAAAAGTATAATAAATGATCACTGAGGCAAAGTGGCTACCTTTGAGGAGTCTAAAGTTTAAAACATATTTTGTTTACATTTTTCTCACAGTTGTGTCCATAATAATTGTGTTGTTGTTGTTGTTGTTGTTGTTGTTCTCACAGTAGAAACTGTTCTGTACCTTTACGTGTGCCATACCATCACCTGCTACCTTCACAGAAGTCCTTGCTCTCGATGTAAAACACTTGCTAGTTTTGGTTTGTAAGCTGAGGACAAAAAAAAGCTAACCTTTAAATAAAAAATAAAATGATGCAAAGCCCAATAAAGTATCATATTTATTTCCTAATAGTCATCTCCCTAAAAATGTATAATATAAAACAATATTTTGTAGTCTTTTTTGAATTGTTGAGCTGAGATTTTGCGGGTTTCTTTCATAATTATATCTCTCTCTGTTAGCTTCCCTTAGCTAACAAACTGTATTTTTTGTATTAACCTGAGTGTGTGAAGATGTCTTTTTAGAGGTATAAAAGATGAAGACAGCTGGTGGTCAGAATTCATATGTTTACTGTATACTTGATTTTCAAGAAATTTAACTATTTGTGTGTCTGCGTGTAGGCACCTCCTGCAGAAGATTTCTCTCACCTTCCTCCGGAGCAGAGGAAGAAGAAGCTGCAGGGGAAGATTGATGATATCACCAAAGATCTACAGAAGGCACAGGACCAAAGGTGAAAGCATCACCAGCAATATGACAGACATCTCTGAAAGAATGCTTCTGACTCTGACAGACGGGTTAGCCAAGTGTGAGCGCCTTTGTGCATGAACTATCTTTGAAATGAAACACAGCTGCCGGAGGCTATATCTCCCACACATGAATCTTGTTTAAGTCAAATAATGTACAGGAGAGATAGAAATGCAAAGTCATAATTTCGTAGTTTAGATAATAGTGTGCTTCCAACTTTTTTCTAACGTTTTTTAAAAAAGGTTATTTCCTGTTTGAACATACAGTAACAGTGCCTTGTGCTCAAGCTCTGACCCCAGACCCATTCATCGCCTTTGCACTGACTTAAAACAACAGTTCAAAATGGCTCCACAAAAAAGAGAAACTTCCTTAATCAGCACTCACATTCCCCAAAAATGAACACTTCTCTCTTCATCACTTTTCTCAGTGAAGCACTGGAAAAGATGAAGGGAGTGTATGAGCAGAATCCACAGATGGGAGACCCCTCCAGTCTGGAACCTCAGATCACGGAAACCGCCCAGAACATGGGCCGGCTGAGGGGAGAACTCGCCAAATATGAGGTTATCGCACACACATGCACACGCAGGTCAAAACTGTACAGTTTTTGGGTGTTTAATTTTCACAAACGTTTCATATCTTCTGCTGGTTCATGACAGACGTGGCTGTCAGAAGCACTGGGAGGAGAGGAATCTCCCAGCACTGTCAACAACAACACTGATTATGGGTGAGACCTGCAGTTAAAACAATTATCGATCATTTTAGGAAATTTATGAGGAGACACTGGACTTCTCTGAGAAGTCAGATATTAATCAAGCATAAAATGCATCCAATAAAACAATTTTTTTCTGTTCAGGAACGCAAGTAAATAACTGTCATTTAGCATCTTTATAAAAAATAATGTGCTTTACTATTTTTTCCAGCTTTAAAAAAAAAAAAAAATTACATTTGAAAATTCATGGATAACAGCAATAATTATATTTTAGCATTAAAACTATAATTTCAAGCCATGTGATCCATATGAGCGTTCCCATAGACATGCTGTTGGCTGCATTTATGTGGCACAACAGCAGCAGCTCCAAGTGTTATTTATGACCATTAATTATTCTCCACACAGATGATTGGGCAGTTTATTACGATCAGGCAAGCTGTCAATCAGAATTGCAGTTTTTACAGTTTTACCGTCCACAAGTTGACTCCAGCAGCGCATCACAACTCTTGGGACCTTTTTTACTCTTTTATTAAAGGCCTCCCCTTTAATTCTAAATATTTGTTTTGTTCCTGTCAAGATGTTTATTTATTTATTTTTACTTTTTCTGCTTAAATTCAAAGTCTGTCTTAAATCATCAGGAGCTCAAAAACAGAATTTATGAAAACACAATGAAAATGCTTAATTTCCTGCTTGATGATCAGAACTGCGAGTTAAAGTTTGGCTGAGCCACAGAAGATTTTTGAATTTTGAACTTGGCTCCGGCAGTGTGAAGTTTATGGGACTTTTTTCCCCCTCAAATAAGCCATGACACCTCACCTTCTGGGCCATTGTTTGTTGTGATTTACACTAAAATTAGAACAGCCTGATATAATAGTAGCTTACTTTACTGTCTCCAGAGGTCACATGGCCATCACCCTGTGGGTCATAGAAGTGTAGAGAGTTGCCTGAATTAGGGCCTTGTGCTCAGTCAGGGAAGTCTCCAGCTTTAGAAAGAGTTTGGCTATTTTTTTAACAAAGTCAAGTAGCGCTAATTGATGGCTGCAGCTTGATATCTGCTATTTAGAAAGACATTGATAGCAGTTATCTTACTGTTTCTTAAATATGGCACATTGAGTAAATAACACGTCTTCATTTTTATTTTTTTTCCCTCTCGTGGACTATCTCCAGCGGTGTGACAGATGAATCATCTCACAACATCTATGCAGAGTTTGAAGAATTTGATGATATAGAAACTCCTATTGGCCAGTGCACGGCTCTGTACAGCTTTGAAGGTGAATTTTATGACTCACATTCAACTTGTTCACAAATAGGTCTCCATTTAGCCTTTTATATATCTCTTACTTGTGTGTTTATGTGCAGGCAACAGCGAGGGCACCATTTCCATTACAGAGGGAGAGCTATTGAGCATAATGGAAGAGGATAAAGGCGACGGATGGATGAGAGTCCTTAGAGCCAATGGAGACGAGGGCTATATACCTTCATCCTATGTCAAACTCGCATCCTAACTTCCATCACAGAGCTTGTGCTGGAAGTTAACAGCCAAAGGTGAATACAAAGTCATCCAAGATAATTGGAGCTGCTCTCTACATCTTTTATCTCAGCCAGTGACGTGTATGGAGAGATGAAAGTGAGTGATTATAAAGCTTGTTATCGAGGCTGATTGCAATATCATACACTCCATCTCTGCTCACTGTGGCAGACGCTGCCTCTAAACGCAGGTGGAACTCTGACTTTTATAGTTTTCAGTTCTTTTAACAGAAAGAAAAACCTTTTGAATGTATGCCTGAACTTTTTGTCACACTGTGAAGTGACAAACTCCTGTAACACACTCAGCTTGATTTGTTTATTGCCATGCCTATATCCACCCACTTGACTTTCCCGCTCCCAATTTGAGTAACCTGCTGAACCGTTTCTTGTTGTAACACCGACTATTTACCCGATTCCTTTATGTGAAAGGATAATGTGAGTTTTTCTTTTAAATTAGTAATGTGAGTTTTTTTGGTTTATGACTTTTAACTGGATGAAAACCACTACTCAGTAGGGAGTGTACAGTGACAGGAAAGGATAGGTTTACATGTGTTTATGTCTGTCCAAAGCAGTACTCAGGGCCCCCATATGAAGGTTAAAATCATTTTTCTTGGTGGCTTCACTAACCTGTTATTCAAACACTTTCACATGCTTCTCATGACTTGATTCAGGCATGCCCAAGACAATGAGAGAGTCACAGTCTACACAACAAGCACTGAAAGTGTAACCACATTTTTTCTTTCTGCAATTGTCACGCAGGACACAGTCTCTCTGTCTGAATGTGTCTGCAAGGTGCTGCTTAGAGACCTGTAGCCTGCCCATCACACGCAGCCTCTAAGAGAGAGATCTCTCTTCTAGATTGGGAATGGGGAGAATGCAGAGGGCTGTCTTAATCTTATTGCAAATTATTAGCTGACTTGGTGAGATAACAAAAGCACAATGTTGCTGCTGTCTGGGGCATTTTCTGGCGAGTCAGGCAACTCACAAAGAGCTATGCACGGTCTAATCTAAACTCAGTGGCATGCGTTCAGACTTGCATTGCATTAAGTCCAACATGGTAACGTTTACAGAAAAGTTACCATGAAGCTGTCACACTGAGACTGCTGTCAGATCAATGGAAAGTGTCTGAAGGTGGGGGTGCGGGGTGGGTGTTGTGCGGCACCTCGAGTACAGTGAAGACAGACATTAAACAATATGAGCTTATCATTTGTGTTCATACAAGGTGTTGTAGTTTCTCTGTGACAGAGGAGGCTTGAAAGGAAACTTGCTTTGTGGTGTCTAGTGAATTTAAGGCTTGTCAGAAGTGAAGGCAAAGCACTGGCAATAAAGATCAAAGTTTAATGCAATGTAAAAAATAATGTTTAATATTTTTCAGTCCCTGTGAATTGCTTGTGTTTGAGGTTGCAGCTTCAAAGATTTTTGGCTGTATCGTATCAGGTAATTCAAACGTGGACTACAGGCAGTCTTTTGATTTCCAAATTTGCACTGCGGTGGCTGGATTTGCGTTGGAAGGGTTTCAGCTCTCGTCGTCAAGTGTTTGCTTTCTGTTTCTCATATTCTGCTCTCAAACTGTTTATCTGCTTGTTTCCTGAACGTTTGCCTGGCCAAGTTCTATAAAACACCGGCCCTTTAAAAACTCATTTTTACTTGAAATGCTGATGGTCTGCTCAGCCAAACTCCTGACGAATCACTGGCATCAGGGGCGTGTTGCAAAAGAAGGAAATGAGAGTTTAGTGATTTATCTCCTCACTGGAATCTGTCCTAACAGTGATCAAGTGCTTCTAAAATTCAAATCTGAAATGTTTAAAGATGTCTTCCATTGAGCCACACAAGCTTTCCTCGCTGTCTCTCTCTCCCACTCTGTCCTGCACAAGTAAATGTTTTCTCAACATTTAAAAGAGATTCTTGTTTTGTTTTTTTTAAAGAAAATGCCTGTATTTACATGTACTATTAAAAAAAAGAAGAAAGGAAAAACATTTGTCTTGTTTCATTACAGTGTTACTTCTGAGAAACAAAATGACAAAGCAAAATAACATTTATTTGTGCATTCAAAACACTGACATGAAAAATACAGTAACCAGTGTGGCCCCTTACGACAACGATAAAGAATAAAGCTGGAAATTCATTTTAATAATGGCCTCCTGGAACATCAAGTGTCAGACAAGTGGTTTGGATTTATTAAAAAAAAAAAAAAATGCACATTTTGTAAACACATTCCAGTTTTTGGAAAAGCAATTTCAGATTTCAGAAGAGAAAATGAAATCTAATGCAGCCCTTTTCACAGTAAAGGTTTGCCAACACATTCCAGTTTAAAAAAAACAGAAGTTAAGCTGTTGTTTGACAAGCTCAACACAGTCACATCTCAGCAAGTACAGGAAAAAACAAAAACACTTTCCTCTTTCTGTTTGATCTCCTAGCTGAGCTCTCTCTTTAGCGCCACGATGCACAGAAGCTCGGCTAAAAACTTTCTTGCTTTTTATTTTCCTCGAGTGAAGAAAGTGCCGATTTCACTCAGCTGAGGGAAACTGGGGCCTGAGGCTCAGGTTAAAGGTTCGGGTTGTTATGGGGTGATCTCCACAGGTTCCAGTTTATTCGAGAGGACACAAAGAATCTTGTCAAACTTCTCGTATCGCTCCTTCCTGTCTGCCGCTGCCCCCAGCTGACCCCAGAACAGCCGCAGGGCAAACTCTGTGCGGAACGCCTCGAGCAGTTCGGGGATCGGCTCCCAGCCTCCTGTTGAAACAGCGTGTCGGACATTTGGTCAGATCAGATTCCACAAAGATACACAATTTCACGATTCACACAGTTTTTAAGTATAATGCTTTCTACTTTCTGTCACAGCCAGAGTTTATTTTACCTTACAATGAGCCCCATGCAAAAAATGACTCAGAAGAACCAATTATCAGTAGCCTGTGGGAGCAATCTACTTCATTCACCAATTTCCATATTTCACTCTCTCAACTTGCCTAATGAAACTGAAGGAAACTGATGCAACATGAATATTCTGCTCACCATATCACTGTCATCAACTTATTTCAGTCACTAACAGCTGCCTCAAGGCCTTCTAATGCAAGCTGTATTATTTTTTTTAAACTTCTCACTGAATATCATTTCCGCCTCACTTGGTGATAGACTGATTTGCTTTAGAACGCACTGAACCTGACAGCTGCATTCATATTTTTTTTTTTATCAGTTTTACAATACTAATGATATTTTAAGGTGGTATGATGTGGATGAATGTGCATACCTGAGAGCAGAGCGTGTGCATGCTCCTGAAAATCTTGGGCGTGCAATGCAGCATTGCGAGCGGACTGGAGGACGTCATAGAGGAGCTGACAGCCTCGATCGCTGTTCTCTACCGGGTCCTCACCCTCCATCAGCATCAGCAGTGGAACCAGGTGTGGCAAAACTAAGGGACCCTGGACTATGGAGCCTACAAACAAACAAACTTACCCATCATACTCAAAAAAATACATTCACTATTTAATTATTGTGTGCTGTCTATCAAGCATTTATTTTAACACATCAAGGGAATACTGCAGTAAATGTATATTTATATTACAGCTTAAAATTTGCAGAAGTTTTACATAATTAAAGCCTGACCAATGTATCAGCCAATATTCCCCATTTGTCGATATGTCATTGGCAATAATTGAAAATTTAAAAAGTCTCTTCAGCCATGCTTTGAGCGTTGATGTTGCATAGTTCCAACACTTCCATTCTGGCTAACTGCACATAACATATTTTAGGGAACTCTATCTTTTGTGTGTCTGAAAGGAAAGAAAAAAGAAATCAGCCAATGTATCATATTTTTAAATCAACTATCAGTATCTGTCTTAAAATCCTACATTTGTTGGGCTCCATGTATAATTTTACATTTAGCCTAATGAGCATAACTTCATGATGAACTCAAAGTTCCATAAAGTAAAGTTAATTTATTTGGTAGCCTTTGAGACTGAACAGAGAAGAGGATGAATGACGCTGCAGAGCTTTTAGACAGCTTATTAAACTTGATCCTTCACTATCCGAGAGTATGAAGTTATTCCATTTTTCCTTGTGACCTATACATGCTTATGAATAATAACAAAATAAAGTCTTTTCATTAAGAAACCTGATCAATTCAAGAGATGTTAGCAATGGATCCTTTAAATTCTGTAAGTTGTGAGGTGGGGCCTCCAGTGACTTGTTTGTCCAACACATCCCACAGATGCTCCACTGGATTGAAATCTTGGTCAGCACCTCAAGCTCATCGTTCTGCTCCTCAAACCATTTTTGTTTTGTGGCAGGGTGCATTATCCTGCTGAAAGATTTCCTAGCAGAACATTGCCCAAAGCATCACACTGCTTCAGCTGGCCTGCCCTCTTTCCATAGTGCATCCTGGTGCCAGATGTTTCCCAGGTAAGTGGCACAGACGTACCCGGCCATCCACGTGATGTAGTAGAAAACGTGATTCATCGGACCACACCACCTTCTTCAATTGCTCTGTGGTTCAGTCCTGATGCTCATGCGCCCATTGTTGGTGCTTTTGGTGGGTGACACGGGTCAGCATGGCCACCTTGATTGGTCTACAGTTATGCAGCCCCATACACAACAAACTGTGATGCACTGTGTATTCTGACACCTTTCTATCAGAACCAGCATGAACTTCTTTGGCAGTCTGAGCTACAGTAGCTCGTCTGTTGGATTGGACCACATGGGCCAGCATTCATTCCCCACGTGCATCAATGTGCCTTGGCCGCCCATGACCCTGTTGCTGGTTCACTTCCTTGGACTTTTAATCGAGACACTCCAAACTGCTTCTAACACATCAACTTTGAGAACAAAATGTTCATTTGCTCCTTAATATATCCCACCCACTAACAGGTGATATTCAGCGTTATCCACTTCACCTGTCAGTGGTGAAGTGGGTCCTGCTGGTGGTTTTGAGCAGTGTATTTTGCTTCCAAGAAGTGGCGGCCATAAAAACAAGAAACTATCTATGGCAGATGAACAGTATCTGAAAGTCATGTCCTTAAGAAATAGGAAAAAAGATCCAGCAAAGACCTGACACAGAGATGCATCTGATCCTTCAGTTCATCCATATACTGTTCACTGAAGGCTCATCAGAAATGGTCTCAGTGGAAGCAAGGCTGTCAAGAAGCCATTCTTAAGGGAGAAAAGTCTGAGGTATGCCAAATTACACAAGAACTGAACTGAAAATAAGTGGCAACAGATATTATAAAGCATACTGCAGGAATATCTTGACAGAGAAAAGAAAAAAAAAACAAAAAAAACAAGAAGTCAACATCCAGAGAAGAGCTTTGAATGTTGTTCAGGAAGCCTGGAGAACTATTCCTAAAGACTGCTTAAAGAAATGACAAGAAAGCTGCCTCAGAGAGTTCAGGCTGTGCTGAAGAATAAAGGTGGTCACACCAAATATTGACTTTCAAGCTCAAACTCTGTACAAACTCTGCTTTTGGCTTTTAGGCTGTATTTCCATTTACGTTTGTACATGTTTAATTGTACCTATTTCCCACTTTACTAGCAAAATATAAAGAAATGAGGGGTGGTGAAGACTTTTGCACAGTACTGTATTTAGACCATATCTTTGTAAGATCAATAGCAGCAACTGGTGCAGCCACAAGAAACATTTCTAAGTGCTCTGAACAAAAGTATCTTCCACAGCTGCAAACACAACCACTCACCATCTCCCTCATTCAGCGACTTCATGAAGGGTTTGAGATTCTTCTCAAATAAAACTGCACTCTCTGTGTGGTTCCTCCTCAGTGCTCGCCATGTCATCTCCAGTCGCACTATCTGCACATTTGCGTGTATACAAATATTCAATATATTTGAGAGTAACCAAACCACTTTTCACTCTGCATGATTTTATATCCGGCAGTCATATATCACACTGTCATAAATACTCCACCTGAGGCATCTCCAGGGCCTTCATCACAGCTGAGAAGGAATACAAGTTGTGCGTGTGTTCTTTCAGGGCCTGAGCCAATAAGATTACTTTGTGTAAAACAGATGCTCTCTGGCTCACAGTCCCTGTGCAGCCCAGGATGTCCACTGCAACTCCCAGTGCTATTAGATGATGCCTAAAAAATGAACATTTAGTGGATTAGAAGTGTCTGAGTGGACAGAAGATTGAATACATAATTGGTAAGGGACATTTTTCACTTCTGAATGCTGGCTTTCAGCCACTATGCTAAAACAGCTGAGGTGACTGGAATTTTGTGGTACCCAGATAATTTAAAAAAAATTATGTATACCACTACACAACTAGATTATCCTTTTACAATTTCAGTGTGCATCCACGAGATAAACCAAGGGCACTGTATCTGCATCAATCTCAATGCCACCAAGGACGATCGACCAAGTGTAATACTGGATTGATTTTTAAAAAACAGTGTGCAGGCTGCATGTACCTCTCTAACAAATCCTGTCTTAACTGGTGTCCATGTGGCAGAGTGACAAGCTCCAGACCTGATCCAACTCCCATTAGCCTCTTCTGCTCATCAGTCACCCCGACAATGCGTGCTACCTGCACAATAAATGGCCAGTCAGGTTCCAGATCCAATTCATGGAAGCGTCATTTTAACAATTCTCAGCATCTTGAAATGGAATTTAAACATACAACTCCATCCAAATTTTCCTACCTTTAATTGCAAAGCTGCTTATCAAAATAAAAGGGATACCTGGCAGTCAACACTGAGTATGTGCAAAGCTATGGTTTTGGAGTCTGATCGGTTAAAGAGCTCTTTCAGCGCCAGCAGGACGCTGTTCTCCAGAGGTCGGTTGTTCTCAGGTAAGAGCAGTGACTCAAACCGATCCAACTGGAAACATGACCCCGACTCCATCTGTAAGGAAGGCAGAAGAATGTTAGTACACAACTGTGCACTAATGTGCATGGATTAGGTGTGCAGAATTTATTTGTGTCCCCAGGATTTACTGAGAACAGTGAATATATTTTGAATATGAACTTAATACAGCATTTTCAGTCTTTACAAACTGGCAAATATAATATTACTCTGACACCTGGTGGCAAAAAGTTAGTAAGTCAGCAATTTAAAGTAGCAGGTTAGAAACAACATGAGGAAATATGCATACATTTTTGCCAAAACATGTCACCTTTAACAAAAGTCATAGGCCATGTGGACATGACCTCAGGAACATGGAACACGTCCTCATGTGTATGAGTTACAGACCTACAGATCATACAAATCCCTTTACTTTCTATTTGTGGCTGTCTACTAGCAGACACCTGAAATTACTCTGGCTGTGTACTCAAAGTAAACGACCAGTGTTTTTAACTGTTGAATGTAAACCACAATCATCTCCTCATTTAGGAATAATATGTCTATAAAAAAATCTGTGACAAACATGCAAAAAAACAGGAAATGAGGAAGGGGGCAAACACTTTTTCACACCACTATGTCTCCATTAATGCAGATTTAATAGTACTGTGATGGAGTATGCTTTTCATACATCGTAAACAAATAGTTGGAAATCAATAGCTGCCAAGGGAGAATTTAAAATCTAACACTGCGCAGGGTGCTTTTGAAAATAGTTGCCCTTGACCTCCAGAATGATCTCAAAACCAAAGCAAATGTGAAAAGTACAAACTGCAATCATTATTTATACAAACATGTGGTCGCTCGAAATGCCAGTCCTCCACTATCTCCTCTCCCTTCTTCAGGAACTGTTTGTCAAACAGCAGCTGGGATGATGCTTCTCTTTTCTCAGCCTCCAAGAAGCCAAAGGAAGTCTCAGTGAGGTGCGCACGACTCTGCCACTTTTCCTCTGCACGCAGCCGGTCCACATGACCTTTCTGCTTGCTCTGTGGCACCTAAACACAACAACAGGAGGATGTGATTCTCCACGGAGGATTTACCTGTAGCTTGTAAGGCCTTCTTCATTTCCACAAAGATAAAGAGTGCCACCAGAAAGATAAACATGAGTTGAGTTTTTTGGAGTTTTTTTTACCCGGATGACCAGCTCATCGTAGAAAGAGGATGGGTCTTCGTCCTGGTCTGGGGGTGGGGGAGGTACAGCATTGGGGAAAACAGTAGAGACCCTGAGAGGTTTAGGAGGAGCTCTGGGGTGCAGCTGCCCATCTGAACCTCGCAAAGTTGCACCACCACCTGCAGGCACAGAGAGGGCAGTATGGGTTTTGTTTGATAGGTAAATAAGCCGTGCGTGTGCGTGTGCGTGTCTCTTCACATTACCTGGATGGGAGGGCCGTGCATGTCGCGGCTGTGGACTCAGAAGGGGTTCGCTGCCTGTCCGAAACACTGGGGAAATGGGGGCGTGGCTAGTGTCCTCAGACTGAGCATTCTGCGGAACACCTATATGAAGAAGGTGACAGTAGCCACAGTGAGATCAGCTGTTTTACAAAGCATTCCTTTGAACCTTGATTTGGCATTTGGGCTGCTGCCATGTTGGTTCTTAGTAGATAAAATGAACAGGTCACTGATTAGAGCTGCATTGGTCTCTTAGATTAGTTTTTACCAAGAACTATGATTAAGATAAAAATAAACATGATAAACATGAAATTTTACTGTGTAAAAACATACGTGGCAGCAAAACCTTTGTGGTATTCTTTTCTTTATGAAAAATACTGCACAATGTATTCTTCTTCACCCACTTCATATACAAGTTTGTTGGACTCTACCAACATTAAACCAAAATTATATCATTAATAAAATCCAACATTAATTCCATTTCATTAATTTTATTCCCATGTCTGTAGTGTGAATATTTACAAATAATCATAATGTAAATTTCAGACTTGTCATAGGTAAGCTGCTCCAATATGTGTACATATGTGTGCCA
>JASGAU010410698.1:0-13384 GCA_030220045.1 Australoheros facetus | reverse complement strand
CACTGAACAGCATACACTACATTGCTGATCTTGTGTTTGGGGGGTTTGTCCTTGGGATGAACCAGTTTTTGCCTTAGGGTGTGATTTGGTTTGAAGTATAATAGAGGGTCATAATCACCTCCAGGGACTACGCCCACAGGGATTTAAATACCTGGGTCTCTCCACCATTTGGTTGAGAACTGAAGAAGCCTTTCGGATGAGAGGTGAAACGTCTTCAAGATACAAAAAGAAGTCCAGTCGCCTTTTTTCAAGCTCCAGAGACTGAATTATAATGTTACATGAATGGTAAGATGAAAACTGAAAATATGGGTTAAGAGAAAAGGAAAAAAAGTATATGGTTGCAAAACAACATTGGTTGTTTTCCTTGGAAAGAAATTTCCTACTTCCCAGAAAAAGGTCACCAAAATAAAATCTGGCTAAATATGGTTGATTTGCAGGGTTCCTGTAATTTCATGAGTTCTTACAGTCTGATTTTTTTATTATTATTTTGTTTTGGTTTGGTTTTTCGGGCTCCGTGTTTGGAATGCATTGTTCCAGACCATAGTTATTTTAGTCACAGCGTAAAGCATTCATCATACTTTCTGCACCAGCCTGTTTCTGTGGTGTACAAATAATTATTGTACACTCTGTAATTTATAACCTTCATCACAACTCTCTCATACACTGCCCTCCTCACCTTGTTGTACTAATGCATGCTGCAGCATCTCTCTAGATGTGACCACACAGTCGGGTCAAGAAGTTGTGGCTGTGAACCCAGGGAAGCTGATCACCTTACTATAGGTGACATCAATAGGTCACATGAAAGGGTGGGGCGAGGTCTCACAGTGGTTTCGTATGAAACCCCTTTTAATACTGTATGTGAAAGATGGACAGCCACTGTGACATCACCCATTCGTTTCTAGACTCCACATCTGAAGCCTCTGTGTCTTGGCCAGCACCATGTTGTTGTTTGTAGGTCCAGACATTAATATATTTTGATGAGATGGTGGTGTGCTGAGTTATCAACTAATACTAGCAGGCTTGGTTACCAAGCTGCATCCAATAAAACGTGTCAAACTCAAGGCTCACAGGCCAGATCTGGCCCACGAGATAATTATATTCAGCCCGCAAGATAATTTAATATGGCTATGATTAATGGTCCACCAGTAAATAGCGCTCCCACCACTTATACTACAAATCCCACTATGCACTGCAACAGCTGCCGCCGTCGTCAAGACCTGTACACTTCCCCGCCTGTGATGTGCAGGGGACAGAGGGAAATTGTGGGATGGATTCAATTTAATTTTATTTATATAGCACTAAATCAGAACAAACAGTCACCTCAAGGCACTTTATATTGTAAGGTAAAGACCCTACAATAATTACAGAGAAAACCCAACAGTCAAAATGACCCCCTATGAGCAGCACTTGGCGACAGTGGGAAGGAAAAACTCCCTTTTACAGGAAGAAACCTCCAGCAGAACCAGGCTCAGGGAGGGGCAGTCATCTGCTGTGACTGTTTGGGGCTGAGGTGAGAGAGACAGGACAAAAGACACACTGTGGAAGAGAGCCAGAGATTACTAACAACTAATGATTAAATGGAGAGTGATCTATAGCCAAAGTAAAAAGAGGTGAATGAAAAGAAACACTCAGTGCGGATGCAGGAGAAGATGCATAGGGAGACCTGCACAGGTGAGCTGACAGTGCATCACTGTGTCACACAGCAGGAAACGCTGTGCAGCAAAGTCCTGTAGACAGAACGCGTCATAAGCACCGTAACATTATAAGAGGCAAAGGTTTAAATCACCGGTAGTTTCAGTCTTTTATGGAGGAAATAGCTTCTGAATTTGGTGATGTGCCTTATCACACAGGTGCGATGAGCTGCCTGAAGAAATCTGTCAGTTCATGGAAAATAAGAAAGAAATGGAATAAGAGAGAAAACTAAATAGCTTGTTGTTTCTGGTTTCTGGACTTTTTGGTGATATCATGAAAAAAGAAATTTGCAAATTTTTATCAGTTTGAAATGTTCTCATTTTCCCTGATGTTATTTCTGAAGAAAAATATATTTTATTCACTGTGTTGAGGAAAAGTTGCTGTATTATGGCCATTTAAATTCATATTTCTGACTAGATCATTTTCAGTTTTAGACTTCAATAAAGGTTAATCCTGTTTGGCCCGCAACTTAGACTATGTTTGCAATTTTGACCTATTCTGTGATTGAGTTTGACACCCCCTGCAATAAAATGTTCGATGCACAGACACAAATCTGCTTACTGGTGATCTAATTCAGTGATTTTAATTATCAGCCACAGAGTCCACATACCTAAATTCAAGTTTTGCAAGTCTCCAAATGAATGAGCTATTAAAAAATTCCCCCATTGTATAGTTGTCACAAAGGGCACTTCTGGGTTAGCTTCACCAGTTTTGGTTATAAACCAGAAAAGGGGCTCAAAAAAACTGCAGGTCCTCAAGTGGCCACATGAGGCTGACTTCAAAAGCAAGTCGATTTCCACAGACGTCCAGTGAAATGCCCAATTTAACAGCAGAAAAACAAACAAGATTCAGCCTGATGCAAAAACTATTACGTTGGGATTATTGCAGTGTTTTTTTGGGTTTTTTTTATTATTATTATTTCACCCATTAAAACTTTATTAAGGCTTAAATTTAGAGCCACTTTGCTTAACAGGTGGATCCCAATAAAGGCAGCAGTTTCAATAGGTTTGGGGTTAAAATACAAACTTGATAGACACGCCAACATGCTAGATGATGCTTTACCTAAAAACACAACTATAAGTCATAATAACAGCTTGCACAAACTACCTTTTCTCATTTTATTGACGACTCAAAGACACAGATTGTGCTCTGTATTACCATATTGAGAAAATGCTCTTTATTTACTTATAATGAGCATTATTAAACCTTGTTATAGTTGTGTGAAGGTTCAAGGAACAATTGTGGGCTGGTTTAATACAGAAGCAGTTTGCCTTCACCTAACAACAGATGGAGATCTAGATGAAAATCCCAGCCTCTGGGACGTGACGTGTGTATGCTTTCTATGGTCTCCACCTTCAGGCAACTTCAGTGTAGTTCATAAATATGGTGTTGATTCATGAAATAAAGACTAACTGTAAAAAAATAAAGACTAACTGTAAAAGCCATTACCACTACAGTGTAATTGGAGCAACATTTTGGAATGAAGGTGATTCCAGGGAGACAGTGGGGCACACAGACTACTCCATCTCTCAGCTGTAGCTTTTGAAAACATCATCTTTACTTCAATGAAGCAATCGCTATCTATAGTTCGATAATGCTAAAACAATGTGGGTGTTTGGAAACTTTAACTTGCTAAGAGGTTGAAGTTCCAGCAACACTTGTAGTACAAAGAACCCCAGGCTGGTATCGTGTTTGACCCTTAGAAAGGAAGAGTATAAATTAGGGGGGGTGTTTTAAGTTTTTCTTCATCCACTGTCAGGCACATCCACCAAAAGGGACACTTTAAAACATAAAAAAAATAGAACTTTAAATGTAAATGAAGAAGTTAGTAGTGAAGAAGTTTACGTTGGGAACGCTCCATTTCTAGGGACAACGATTGGCTTTATACCACAAGACCAAATGCCTCGCCCACCTTTGCTGCTGCCTTATTGGTGGATATGTGTGTTTGATGTATGCTATGATTGACTGTTTTAACATTTTTCTGTTCAAATACATATGGTATTTAAGATGTTTTCTGTGAAGACTGAGCCAAAATGTGTTGGTCAAGCATAAAGTTGTTCAAGAACATCTTAAAAATCGAAAAACTCACTTTTCATGCAGTGAGAGTTGATGTTTTTCACCTTGGAAATTGGTGAAGTTGTGCCAGAAACCCCTACTCTGCTTCTATGGAAAGTATTACTGGAATATATTGGCAAAATACAAGCCTTTACACTTACAGTATCACATTCTTTCAGGAAACCCTTGGGTTAGTTTGTTACAATAACTCAGCTTCCTCCAGCAAATTGGTTATTACTGGTAATTGTTGCAAAATAAAAAGGGACATTATTCAGTTGAAATTCTTATTTACTGGAAGTACAGTAGTTCTATCATTGGCGACACAGCCACCTTGCACCTCACTGACCCAGTCATTCAGAAACATTTGTCAGTTTGCAAACATTCACCCACACCCACACGATCCTTTCTGCCTCTGGGTAAAAAGAGACACAGCAAGAGTGAAATGAAGACAAGTATAACTGACACCTCAAGATCACAAAGATGCAGGAAAATAAATGCACACATTGTGACAACAGTGACAGGCTGTCACTCTTAGCACAACAGCAATATTTTCAGGGGTAATACACTCTGGAAAAAAACAAAAAAGTAATAAATCATAAAGGAGGACCTGCATATGTAATTCAAGACAAAGCACTCATCTAAAGGTCTAACATCCCTCTCCTCATTCCCCAAGAATAGTCAATAAGCAAAATCAGTGCTGTGACTAAAATGCCAGCAATTAGGGATACAAGCAAGTAAAGACTTAAGAGGTTAACTGGAGCACGTGGATCTGGCTGCCCCCCATTTTCATCCAGTCTCTCTTTTCTCTTCAGCTTGTTGTAGAAAGAAGGAAAAAACAATTTCCAGAGTTTAAATAAAGCCTGATATAAAGCTCAGTCCATTTGCCACATCCCTCTTTCTCTTTCATAAAATGAATAAAATACTTCATGCATACACAGACAAAGGAATGCATTCAGTTATGTCCTGAAGTTTAAGGAGCAGACTGCTCTACTTTTAAGTTTTCATCCATAAGCAAGGCCATAGCCATGCAGTCACCATTAGCGCTCTGACAAATATGGCCAAATAAAGATATTAAGGTTAGGTATATTTGCACCATTGTTCATTGCTGTGTGACTGGGTGGCTATTAACTTTCCAGGTAACTTAGTATCAAAAGCTAATGCACCTGTTATTAATCCAGCCAGTTTTCATCACAAACTTTTGTTTCCACTCCAAGTAAGTGCTGACACGTCTTAGCTAAATATTACCAGCACGAAATTAAACAAAATTAATGTTATTTTTCACTTTTGAAATTAAATGTAATAATTGGTAAGGTGTTAGAACAATAGGTGTCCCATAATGCCACAGGGACATGGACCCTAACCTAGCAAATATAATATGTTTCTATTCTAGTTTTCCACTTTTTTAGCAGAGAGCAAATTTGTTACATATATGTTTTACATTAGTATACTCATATTTTTATTGAGCCCCCAGCCCCCATTACACACAGTTCAGTGAGACTGACATAATCTGGTATTACATGGACACCATTTCCATTAAGCCCAAGAATTAAGACAGGCTAAATGACTGAACTGAACAGACAAGATTGTCAGTAAGTTGAACATTTCTGGCTAGCAAACATTCAATTCAATTCAATTTTATTTATATAGCACTAAATCACAACAAACAGTCATCTCAAGGCACTTTATATTGTAAGGTAAACACCCTAGAATAATTACAGCGAAAATCCAACAGTCAAAACGACCCTTGCAAGCACTTGGTGATGGTGGAAAGGAAAAACTCCCTTTTAACAGGAAAAAACCTCCAGCAGAACCAGGCTCAGGGAGGGGCAGTCATCTGCTGTGATCGGTTGGGGCTGAGGGGAGAGAGACAGGACAAAAGACATGCTGTGGAAGAGAGACAGAGATTAATAATAACTAATGATTAAGTGCAGAGTGGAGTATAAACAGAGTAAAAAGAGGTGAAAGAAAAGAAACACTCAGTGCGTCATAGGAACCCCTGTGTGAAGATTCTGAATGCTGCACGTACTTATAAAAAGCCAAGTTTGCATTAGAAGGTGGTGACATGTATTTTAGGAGCTAGTTTTATGCCCTATCCTTTTCACTGGAACTTTAGTTTGCAAAGTGAACGCGCCTATAAAAACTTTAAATTTGATCGCTATCCCCTGAAGTGGTTGCTGCTCATGTAAGAAAGGAATTTACTGCTATAGCTGCTATAGCTGCATCACTGCGCTGACCGCACGCTGGAGCATTCTGCAGTTTCACCATGATCCTCAACTTGTGCTGACACAAACCATAAAAATTCAGTGTCGTGCTGACCCTCAGCGACCGAGCCAGGGAAAGCGCATCAGGCCAGGTGTATGCCTGAGGAATTTGAGTGAACATTTGGCTCACGCCACCATGTGCCTGTTCATAATGTCATGAATAACTTCCTCAAAATGAGATTCAAATGATCTAATCTAGTGACACACTGGGGAAGATCCAACGGGCACAGCAAATGTTCACCTTCATATGGTCAGAACAAGACTTCCAGGGACCGATCCCAACATTCGGGAACAAACGTCACGGGGATATCAGCAAATGTTAAGGATTTTACTTCTTACAGGCACATGTAAGAAATTCATAAATTGCACCTCGTAACCTTACAAAGGTTTGTGTTACTATCAGTAACAGGTTTAGGAGATGCTGTACTGGAACATGTTTAATTTNGAATATCACTTCTCTGAGTTACAGCAGAGGAAGTGGGCAGTCCAGATATGAAGTTAAGTCTTCATATCAGATACAGCAAATTACAATGATAATAATGCATTGTTATATCACTTAATATCAATATGTTTGGCTCTGTAGACTGACAGCAGAAAAGAGGCAAAAACAAACACATTTCCTGATCTCTGGAGTCAATATTTCACATCAGTTTTCTGTGGCTAAATGTTTACAAATGGAGTAAAGAACAAAAAGACTTCAGAACAGGTCAGACGATTTCTTTATTTCCCTGACACAAAAGGAGGAAATAAATTCCATTTAAAAAATTGTTCAAATGGTTACTTTAGAAATTAGTATTAGCCCAGAATCTCACAACCAGTGCATCCCTGTTACTGCTTAGTTTGACTAAGCAGGGCTTAGCAAGCAGTCAGTAGAAGGTAATAGAGTTAGAAAAAATACCTTCCAATTTTCTCCCAACACATTTAGGGAATTCTTGGATATCAGTTTTGACTGCAAAATGAATGCAAGAATACAAATTATGAAGAAAAAGTTCAGAAAGAAATGAGACAACCCCTTCACATGAGGATAAATACTTTGTTTTGTTATTGTGTTCTTTAAGCAGAAACATGTGTTAGAGCCACATGTTCCATGTTTCTTAAATAATCCGGTTTTCTTGTAAACATCTTATGTTTTCATATGTTACAAATTATGTATCTGTTCTTCTTGCAGTAAAACAGACTTTCCAGCCTCTGTTATTGGTTTAGTCCAAGCATGCAGAGAGACGGATTCACATTTATCTTAATAAGAGAAAGCAGTACGGTGTACATACAGACCACCCACTGCGCACATACTGTAAATGTATATGTGTGATTGGATATAGGGAGCTGGCATATGGGTGGAAGGGTTATGTCTGTATTTGTATGTGCTTGACTGTGTGTGTGTGTGTGTGTGTGTGTGTGTGTGTGTGTGTGTGTGTGTGTGTGGCCCTCCAAACACCAATGAAAAGAGTTTGTCCTTCATACAAGGCAGACGGACAAAATTGAATCCTTCTCTTTCGTTCCTACTGAATGTTTGAATAGAGTAATATGCTTCGCGCTTTCTTTCTCTCTCCTCAACAGTACGCCAAACAAAGGACTGCTTTCAGCCTTTAATTGAAATGCTGGGTTGCATAAAAGGTGACACACGCACACACCGAATTAAGTGTACTCCGGCATACAATAGCATGCAACACAGATTCAGCACACATTCAGGGATATCTCGCACATGCACAAAGAAAAAAATGGCAAGATATAGCTTGCAGATGTGAGAAATGCACAGCTTTCATGGTGAGGACTGACTTCCTTCATTCCCCCAGCCCTCCTTCTGCCCTCTCTTTAACCTGTTAAAGTCCCATTTCAGTTCTGATATTTTTGAACATACACAATTGTATATAAAATCTGCCCTGTGCTCCAGCTTCTTCTCCTTCTTTAACTCTTTTTCTATTCCTTCGTCCCTCTGATACCTTCCTTCCTCTCTCCTCATTATCCTCCTCTGCCACAGCAACCACAGAAGAAAAACGGAGTGAGGATACACTCAGTGACCCTCCTCTCCTCTTCATCCATCTCTCTTCCTCCTTCTCCCGCTCTCTCTTCCGTCTTCTGCTTCTCTTTTTAAGGATTTTAAAGGGATCGCTTACTGTGGACCTTTGGTTTCAATGTGGCATTCTAGTGATGCTAACAAGCCATTTTTTAGGGAAAGTGAAACTTTTTCCCTCCACAATATGACAAATGTCTGGTGAAGGAAAATAACCAGGCAAAATTCAAAATGCCAAAGTGTAGCTTTAAGATGACAAGGCTAAATTGGCTATTATTTTTCTTTCCTGTCTGCACTGTCTTGTCTCTCTCTAGATCTCCTCCTTCTCCAGTCATTCTCTTTATTAATGACTGCAGGTAGATACACTTATCTATGTGCAGGTGTGTGTGTGTGTCAACTTAACTGTTACATATTAATCAGTGAGCCTATAGTGGCAGACTTACTCTAAGTATGCTGATGCAGATACAATAAAAACACATTATAGCTAAACATATATATATATAAGGATTTTCATAAAGCTGACTGATGCACTCACTAGTGGAACAGAGTGGCCATATTGGGATGTAATAAAGATATTCTTGAGACCTTCTGGTAGAGAGCAGAATGAATGTTTCCATCAGTTACAGCAAGTCATTCAGGATCTCAGACAGCAAAGCCATTGCAAACCGTCACACTACCACCACCATGTTTGACTCTTAGCATGATGATCTTTTTATGAAATGATGTGTTAGTTACAGCTGGCTGCTACTTACTCTCTTAAATCCTATGGAATCACTAAGGGTGTACTTAGTGTTTCCACACACATTTTAACTTGGATGAAGGAATTGATACCATTGGCTGGCCCCCACACTCGCCTGACCTAAATCCAGTAGAAGACCTCTGGGACATTATGTTTCAGTTCATCCGACACCACCAGGTTGCACTTCAGACTGTCCAGGAGCTCAGTGATGCTCTGGTCCAGATCTGAGAGGAGATCCCCCAGGACACCATCAATCATCTCATTGGAAGCATGCCCCAAAGTTGTCAGGCATGCATACAAGCACGTGGGAGCCACACAAACTGCTGAGTACCATTTTGAGTTGCTGCAATGAAAGTTTGGCAAAATGGACTAGCTGCCACATCACTTTTTCACTTTGAGTTTCAGGGTGTCTTTGAATTCAGCCCTCTGTAGGTTGACAATTTTCATTTCCATCAAATGATGTGGCATCCTTTTGTTCCTAATACATTACCCAGTCCACATCAGAACAGATATCCAACAAGATTCTCTTTCCCATTGAGATCTGATGTGTTGTCGAAGTCATCCTTTAATTCCTTGTCTAAAAGTGTGCTCGGCTAAGACGTTATCAGCTCTGTTTGCAGTGATTTGTGGAGTTTTGTGAATTAGTCAGTCTTACAAATTTTATATTTTCCATCTTTGTGGGTGGTGCCACTTTAATGTTGTTGTCTTTTCTTTTGCTGTGGTTTAATGGTGTCCAACTATAGAATTACCAGCATCAGCTGTTTAAATCTCTTTGACTCCTTATAAAACTGTGCAGTTGTATCTTGCAATGTTTCCTATGATATTTATTCAAGTGTGTGTCACCAAACCAGATCTTTGCCTGTTGCAAATATAAACATGGGCGTGCATGTCAAGAGACCACATACCCATTTTGACCTCTGCACCTTTAACCCTTGACCATTTGATATTTGGCCTCAGCAGTGCTGCATCAGACTTAGAAGTCACAGAGCAAACAGAGGGATGACAGCAAACCCACAGAGGGAAGAAAAGAACTGTAAAGACTGGGCATCTCTCAAGACTTGAAAGACATTGAGGAGCAGAGAGGAGAGGAACTACTGTACAAATTTCCATATTTACAACCCCCACACCACTACACAGTGTGTGTGCAAGTAGGCATTTTCAGAGACTTAAGAACTAGTGACTCATGAGTTACTGACATTTTCATCTCCCCACCAGAGACAAATTGACCCAAGTCTGCCACCATTTTATTATAAGTAAATTCAATTCTGAGACAAGCAGGAACCAGTTCAAGTTCAAACCCCGCTCCTTTCATTTTATTCATTCTGGTTAACCAAATATTCATTTTTGCCTGACCTATGAAAAGCTTAATGAGACAGACATCACTCCGCTGTGCTGCACTGTGTGTGACCCAAAAGTGAAAAATCTGTCATCCAACACGAGTCCTAGCCAACCACTGTCACAGTAATGTATATAGAAGAGCCAGTCTGGAACACCTGGCTCACAGATGCAGTAAGGCCATTTGGCAAAACACGCAGTGGCTCCCTGCTCTGTTATCCATCCACTGCCACCACTGGAGATCTGCACTGCGATTTATCAATGGGAGCAGTGTACAGACACCAAATCATTTCCATTCCTGTACACCAACTAATGATGCTCAGTTGAGAAATCTTACATTGCACAGGCTTGTGGCTTTAGGAAATTTTTACATTAAAGTGTAGTTCAGAACAGACTCGCCTAATATTTTAGACAGGGACCCATCTCTGGAGAACAGACTGGCAAAAAGGAGTGGTCAGTGATATGTCCAAACCAGTCGTCTCCAAGAGGAACAGATGTTTGTTCACCCTATGTACCAACATGTGGAGGTCCAGCAGCTGCAAAGCACTACCACAGCATCAGCGCAGCCAGATTATTCACAGCATACAATTCCCATGAGAAGACAACTGTTGCTGGACCCAAGCCGATTTAAGCATTTAATTGATTTTCTTGATTAAATCCTCAGTTTTTCTTCTGAAAATTATCTTTCCCTGCAAATACACCAAGGCATGTGATACGCTCTCTACTACAGCCCAGTTGGAAGTGAAGGCTGCTCTTTAATTTTCTACTCAACTGAGAGAATACGACTAAAACTGTCAAGCACAGAAAAAATAGCCTACTCATATTTAAGCAACATGTTAATTTAAACTTAACCTAATTATAGTCAGATCTTCCTGTGCTTTAACAATGGGGCAGTGATGCAGATAAATCTATGAACTAACACAGTCTTTTTCCTTCTGGCTTTAAATAGACTTTATTCAGGCTGTGTAGTGCTTTTCCAACTTACTGACCACACAAAGCGCTTAAAGCACTTTTGCTATCTGTCTTACACACACACACACACTTACACACACACACAGCTACTGCTTTGGCTATAGCTGCATTGCTTTTAGCCATGTTTTAACTCTTCTGATTTTTATAATATTATAGTTTTCACTTCCTGTATTATATGTGCAGCCGCTTGTTTTGATGCTGCAACTGGTCACGACACAAAAAGTCCACTAGAATGAGCATCAATAAAGCAGAAGGAATATGAACTATGAAACTGACTCAAAACCTTGAATGAAATTGAATGACAAGACAATCTGACAAAGAAAGGAAGGGAAGCAGTGGAGCAGATGGTGACTGATCAGCTGATTGGGTAAAGGTCTGGCAGAAAAAAAACAGGTGCTAATAGCAAACTAGCAACTGCAGGATAAAGATAACTCACAGGAGTGCAAGGATTAGAAAGCTTAGGGTATCATCAGGTTGTAAACCCAACCTCACACACGCACGCACACACACACACACATGCACACACACGCGCACACTACTCCACAAATCGGAAAACGCCTTATTAAGAATTTAGAGAACAGTAAAGTGTCAGTCCCAAAAAATTAAGTGGGGGAAATTTTGGATCTTATTAATTTGTTTAAAATGTGATTTAGAAAAATCCCATCTTTTATGTCACATTCTGTAATTTAAATTTGGATTAAATTTTTCTCTATACATGAGTGACACCAAAAAGAAAATGAGATGTTTCAAGGAAGAAGCCACTCTATGCACTTTGTCTTTGTTTCACTGTTACACTTTTAATCATCTTTTCTTTCTTTAGGTTAAACAATGTCTTTTTACACAAGGTACGCAACCATCCTCCTGACTGTTAACTGATAAATCAGTTGGCAATAAAATCAACAATTTCCACATTAAGTCTAGTAGATATGTAATTTTAAAAAAATCATTCATCTCTCTTTATGAATAAGATTCTTGGTAATCTTGAGACAGTATGTCTAAATCTACAGTACCATTTGTGCCGCAGCATGGGAACAGCTTGGCTATTTTTTGCACAAAAAAAGCAACCAAGCGATGCCACAACAAGAAAACACCCACACAGCACAACCACACACACACACACACCTAGGGGTGCAACTTGGTCAGTCAGCCAATGAAATTTGCCCCCTTAGTGATGCTGGCAACTTTTTCCATCTTTGACCCGCAGTGATAAGGCTCTGTGGATAGTAATCAATTAATACTTGCTTGTAAACCTGGTGGAGTTTTTATCAGAAATGTAATCATTATTGAACAACCTACAAGTGACTAGAACGGACACAGTTTGACATCAAGTTAAAAATTCATAGAAAATAAACAAAGATGGATGAGTGAAATCTGGTTCCTGTGTTAATTAGAAGTTTTTTTTTTTTATTTTAGCAAACAAAAAAAGTAAAAAATGATTTTTTTTCATGCTGTGTCACACTGTTTGTCTTTATTCTCACTTTGTGCTCCAGGAGCCCAATTTCTGCTTCGCCCACTCTCAGATGGTTTCATCATTTCTCTTTTCCTTTACCATCCTGTCCTCTTCAGGTTGCTGGTCACCCATTAGTAAGCCACAGTCTCCTCTGTGGTCTATTCGCACACCTGAACTACTTGCTGCCACTTCTTTAAGCAGACATGATGAATATTTATGACGAACATCACTCATGTACTGTTCACATATGCAGCTTTAAAAATTAGCAATAAACTCTCTCCACAAAGACTGGTCGTGCTGCAATCTACGTCTTTACATCCGAGACTAAATCCAAACCTTTCAAAACAAACAAGCAAACTTTTTTGAAAGCTCATTCAGAGGAATATCATTATTACAGTAATTAAACTATCCTTACCCATCTTTAAATGTAACGAAGGTCTTCATTACATGTTTAGGGTGGAATATGCACAAATGGTTTTAGCAGACAAGTAAAGGAATGCAGCCACATTAAAGGTTTAATGTTTTATTTGTGTTGTAGATTCCTGTTTGCAGTCTCCCAGCTGGTACTGGTGAAGGTCTGCCTAGGAACAAATGTTGTTTTACTGTGGCAGATTTGGTAAATCAACAGGAACTACATTGTTAGTGTAGTTTTTTGTGTACCCCAGAGAATGGTTAGGCTCAAGTGGTGAATTAGCGCTAACAAACTAAACACACAACTTAACTAATTAGCTTTATTAACATTAAAACCATACTACAAAACACAAAATCTATTACCGTATTTTCCGCACTATAAGGCGCACCTAAAAACCTTCAATTTTCTCAAAAGCCGACAGTGCGCCTTATAATCCGGTGCGCCTTATATATGGACC
>JASGAU010410697.1:0-34385 GCA_030220045.1 Australoheros facetus | reverse complement strand
CACACACACACACACACACACACACACACACACACACACACACACACACACACACACACACACACACACACTTTGGAACACGCTTGCTTCTCGATGATTGACAATGTGATAAATTTTATTTGAATATGGCTGACATGAATTATGTAACCATAGAGACTGGTGGCTTTGTTGCTTCCCTCTTGCTCTTCGCTTTTCCTCCAAGATAACATACAGTTGATAATTTACAGTAGAACACATTCTGAAACTATAAAGAAAGATATAGCGACAATGCCCCACAGAGAACAAAACAGTGCTTCAGTGCAACCAGCTGAGCTGATTGTGAGAGCTGCAGAGAAGAGGAGAAGCAGAAAGTTCATATTGTGGCAATACTGCAATAAGATTAGGTGGTTGACACTTTGACACTGCTCTGATGGTAGCGATGAGGTCTCAGAGGAATGGTTTAGGCCAAAAGAAGAGAAAAATAAACACAAATGAAAGGAAAAAAAAATCAGCACAGCACCCACCGTATCTGATGTTGATAGCTGTGGCGAAAGACTATCTTTGAAAGGCTTGAGGGAAGTGACAATACAGTATGTTTTTTCCTTGTTGCTGCTCTTCCAGGCGGCTAACAAAAAAAAAAAAAAACCTTGTCTGATTGGTCTGAAAAGACTGTCAAATGTCAAGCAGTTATCAAACAGGAGACATGTTTTCTTTTAAAAAGATATGAGCAGAAGGAAAAGCCTAACCTTTCAGCAAGTGAGTGGAAGTCACTCAGCCCATCATGTGCGGTACTCTACGCAAGCAAAACCCTCGCTCTTTACAAGGCTTACACTTTCCCCTCTGATTCAAATCCGTGGCTGCTGACACAAGTTGTCGATGGTTGAAATAAATGGAACTCTAAAAATACCCAGTTCTGGGGAATTATTTATTGGTAGCTTGCAACCGAGGGAACAAAAAAAAAAAAAGAGGCCAAACTAACATTCACACATAAAAAAAAGGAGTTTTCCTAAGTCATTTTACAGTACGTAACCCTCACAGAACTTAAGTGTTTCCCTCAATTCAAGGTCAATTTTAGATCTCAAAATTCTTCAAGGTCCTTACTGCAGCACGCGCTTGCTCTTCTGTCTCATGTTTACATCTCAATACGGCCCGTGCAGGATTTCACAGCACCATCAACGACCCAGACTGACAGTAACAACTTGCTTAACACTGCATATACAGTTGTATTTTGGTGTTCCAGTTCCTGCGGCTGACGTTGTTTAACTCCCTTCGCATGGAGCCGCACTTGTATGAAAAGAGAGATGGGACGTTTTTGTCCTTGATTTTCAAAGCGGTGAGACTTGTTAATGCCCTCGTTTTTATGTAAACCACTGAATCAATCATCATCGCTCTGTTGTACCGTTCAAACAAACTTCTGCACAACTTTCACATGAACCTACAGTTCTGCTCTCATTATTTTTTGATTTTATTCGGAGAAAGTCTGCGCTTTGTGCTCGCTGCACAGGGAGGTCAGAGATCAGGCTGGAGCTGGCAGCGATTCAGTGTCTTGCTCAAAGACACTTTAGCAGACTGGATGCTCTGCTGTGGGCCCTAAGCTCAGCTGTACTTGCCCTGCAACCCCAACACTGGCAGTTGAATATGAATCTCAAAGACTGAATATTTTTATCTTGTACTTTTATTCTTGGGCTCTATAAAAAGGCAGAGAGTAATCAGTGACTTTTATCTTTGAGTAGGAAATTACAACATCCCTAAAAATGCTTAATCTGACCTGCAATGCAGCTTCACAATAGCTTGAGCGAGGAAATTACTTAAGGAAGCCAACAGAAGCATCTCGTGTATCTGCCAAGTATTTAAAAAAACAACAAAAAACAATATTTCTGTGCATCCCTTTGGCTTCAAAACAAAATGCATCGCTGGGGATGGAAACAGAGGAGAGAAAGAGGATGGAGGTTTGTTGTCACGCTCTCCTCCATCTATTAGCTGGTGCATCACACCAGGTGAAGAGTTTTCTTTCTGAAGATGGCATTGTTGAGTCTTGAATTGACTCACATCCATTATTGCATCTATGAACACTGCAAAGAAAGAGGATTTTTTGCATTCTTCCACCAGATCCTGGCAGTATCGAGCTTTTATTTAGACAAGGCCGCTTTTAGACAAGGCCGCAAGCATCACATCTTCAATTTCAAACAAAGGTGAGTCCAGGACAAACTCTGTACTTTGGAATTTCTCTGCATTGAAGGGAGGTGATAATGAACATTAATATGTACAGCTGGCTCTTTATACAACTCTTGCTGTGCTGCCTTTGGTGTCCTGTTGAGAGAGTGTCTAAGCAGTGTACCATCAATAGCAGGGAACAAAGCCAGAGAAAATATCAAGTCTTTTTCCACAACTGCCTCCCTGCCTTGCTCTGCCTTAAGATTAATCTAATTTGGTCTTTATTGAGAAATGGGTAAGAGCAGTTTTGTTTTATTTATGTATGTTTTTTCCTCCTCTGCTCCTTTCCTTTGTTGCTTCTCCTCGGCTGCCTCTGACAAAAGACAACCAGCCTGCCAAGCCCGGTGTTGCTCTGGGACGGACCTGTCAATCACTCCTGACGGCACCCTGACAACATGTACGTTAAAATTTCAAACGGGACTCAAAGGCGGCGCGTGACAGCCGAGCCTTTGAAAGTGGCTGTAGCGCTCGGCGACAGCCAGAGGAGTACGGATGGAAAACAAACTAGAAAACAACAGTGCAAAGGGAAAAGAGAAAGAGAGTCAGAGACTGAGAGGGAAAGAAAAAAAAAACAAAAGTTAAAAGCAAAACAGTGAAGAATGTGGGTCTTGATGATGGGAACTGGCATTAGTTTCTCCCTTAGTGTGTCATTGTTTTTTAATTTGGTTGAAACTCCCATGAGTGTAGCTTTCGGTCTTCCAGGGACCGTGCCGAGGGCCCGTTCTCTCCGCAGTCCAGGGACAGCAGTGTCTCTCTCCTGCTCCTCTGAGGCCTTAGTCAGATCAAGTCAAGCCTCTTATGCATCTCACTTCTACCCTTCAACACAAAACAACTGTGCACGAATCTTAATAATATTCTTGATTCCACCTCGCATACATGCTGTCCTTGGCTGCAATTAATTCCCAGTAGAAAAGGAAAAAAACAGTGTTTTTCACTGAGATATGTATAGAATTCATAAATCTGAAACATATAGCCTTCAATGCAGACTAGAAAAAAAAACAATTCAGTTTGGATTCTTACTCCGCTATCCCAAAAATCACCAGGACAAAATCCTTTTAAAACAACATATCTGTAACAACCCTTTGCTCACGAGCAAACGGATGCCATATGGAGTAAAATGTGCACATACAAGCTTGAGGATGCACTTTTAAATGATCACCTGCCACACCACACAGACAGAAGCCACCACCAACCTCTTTAACACGGCTAAATGAACAGTGTAAATGGCGTACAACACAAAGGCCCGGGCTGTGCCAGACCCTATGGGAGAACTGCCATCTCTGCAGTCCTGCAGTTTTTGCACTGATCCTTCAGTCAGCATCCACATCTGCAGTTCAAAAACACACAGTGGCTTGAAACTGCTACAAAGCTAACTGTTCATTGTCTATCTGAGACTTTGTTTGACCATGCTGTGTGGGTGTGTGTGAGTGCACGCATATGTGTGTGTTTGTGTGCATCCAGTCAAAGTTTGTTTGAAACTAGCATTCTAAAAACAACTCTACAGTGTGCGTGTGTGTGTGTGTGTTTGTGTGTACAGCAAATATGTGTGTTACTTCTACAAACAAGTGGACAAGCAGCATGTGTGCTGGGACACAGGTCATGTCAGCCTGTTAGTGATTTTATAAACTTCTCCCCTGGTAGAGCCATGCTGGACCACTGATAGGCGTCAGTACAGACAGGAGTCGTGGCAGTGACACACACATGAATTTGCGCCATTGTCTAACCCATGTGTATATACTTGTGAGTCCAAGTTTACCTATTAATGTATAGATGCAAGCAAACAAACACACATAGAAGCAGCTCTGAGATATGGCTGTTGTATAAAGGACTTAAAACAGCCACCAGGCAGCCAGATAATGCTTTAGCTTCCAGTGCCCTCTAGTGCTTGGAACTGATTGGCAAACATCTTCTGAAACTGGCCAACTGTTAAGACAAACTGAGTCCCACTGAAAAGTCCTAGTATAGCAGAAAAACAGATCTATGTATCTGTAAATATATTAATATAGTTTAGAAATATGTTGTCTTTTGATAAAATGGCAATTTGCAATTTCTTTATAAATACGCCAACATTAATAAGGGAAGGTAGGCAGGATTTTCAAATAACGATGAATGTATATTTAATATGGTCAGTGTACATATATTTAAATCTAATAACCAAATTTCAAGCAACAGATTAATAATAGATTAATATTATAAAACATCTGTGTCAATTGTTTTAATGGCTTTTAGTATGTAAAATATTTTTTAAACTTTTACAAGAGTCATTTTTTACTTGCATAAAATTAATAGTCTAAGGTCTACAAATATTTTGAATTTCTAAGTCAAAGTTATTTTTTTTAAAACACAAATTAGTTATTTAAACAAAAAAAGCTGGCTCTGCATAAAGAAACCTGTTCCATCAATTCAGTTTACAAGATTTAACTAATTTTAATTTATATTTACCCTTCAAAAAGGCCGATTGTTATCGGATTTGGTTTCGATTACTGCAGCATTAGAAAATAAAATAATCAAAATAAGCTTTCACTTTCTTTGTTATATGTTAGTGTGAGAAAATCTCTTAATCAGATGAGCCCGAATCTCGTTTAGATTTCAATAACTTAAATGCCACCCATAGCTGTAAGCAGTAACATAATAATACTCTGAAAAGTGTTCAATAAGTACAATACTTTGTTTAAATTGAGTTTAATGGAGAACAGTAATCTAGGACTTGGGCTATTTTAAACTGTGAGTTCTTAAGCAAACGAGTGTGTCAGGAAAAAAAAAATAGACCCTGTTATTATGCTCTTTGTTGTCTCTTATTCACGTGCACGCACGCACGCACACGTGTGCATGCACATACGCACAAATATCTAAAAGAAAATCAAGGTGCCCAAAAATGCAATGTTATTTGCTCAATCATGAAACTCATAGTCTTATACTTTTTTAAAAATAGTTTTCATGAAACTTATACAGTTGTATCTCTCTTTTTGTCTTCAGTTTCTTTATCCTTTGAAATGATTGAATTCCTTCAGTCTGTCCTAGTTTTTGACACATTTCTTTTGCAGGTATACAGATTGTTAGGTCGTTAAAACATGTTCTTAAACTGCTTGATGTAACATTATATAAGCCAAAAAGTAATTCTATTCAGAAGTTTAAATAAATCAGATCCATTAAACTTGACATACAGTATGTAGCCAAAGCAAATATAGTCTAATATATTAAAGGTCAGCTGGGGCTGCCACCTTTCAGCAATTGGATCCTCCTCGTGAGGATATTGACGTAGCTTTATATACTGCCTAATTTAATAATAATAGTAATGAAAGGGTTTAGTAAATGATATGCATGTATTTTTGTGCATGCATGACAAAGCTGGCAGAGGTGGGATTTGAGAGGCACCTCAAAGCTATGATTATCCTGAGTGCCTCTGCCCAATAATGTTACCTGCTGGGACAGCAGCACTGCTCCTCTAAATAAATTGCAAGTGGCCTTGGGCAATAAGAGGAACCCTCCTTTGATCTGCCTGACTGCCAACGAGGAAAATGTGCAGGCAGTCAATCAAGCTCTTAAGGCTTTGCAACAATGGAGCTGACCCCACTTTATTATTTATTTTCTAAATTGATGTATTTCATTATCACAAGGTGTCTACTTGGTGGGGTAGCAGGGATGGAGGAGAGAGGGGGAGCAAAATGATCAATAATTGATATGCGGTGTGAAAAAGCTGATTTGCTGCCTCTCCTCTGGTGCACTTGTCACTAGCTGTTGTCAGAACACATTTGCTTTGATGACAAATTTGAAGAAGTGAACAACAGCATCACATCTTATTATAAATTTAGTGAGTTGGTGAAAGGCACGGGGGCCTTCTCGCTGAGGCTCTGTTTGTTCAGGGCGCTCTGGAGGAATGACTACCAAGCTCTGAGGTGAGTTACAGTCTTGTAAGCAAAGAGATGAGAGGGGGGTTGAACTTTTTTGTCATGTGTCAGTAAACAGCGTGACTTGTTTGAAAGGCACCTGGATTACAGGGTGAAAAGTTGCTCTTTAAACCTTTAAAGCTCTGGGATACGGGAGACATGCCACGTCAAAAACAAAGTGTGGAGATGAGGTGTGAGAGCAGCTAAAAGCTATCACTCCCCAAAGTGCGTCTGCTGAGAGACGAAGGAGTTGTCCTGCTTTTCACAGAGTTTGGGTCATGGTGAAGCATCTCAACGTGATTTAGTCAAATAAAGAAAGATGCTGGGTTGATTTAGTCAGAACAGATTTGCTGGAAAAAAAAAAGTCAAATATATAGATAATAGAAAAGTGATGCAAAAAACCCTCTGAGCTCAAATTTAATGTATGAGCACAAGATAAAAAGAAACATGGCATAAATGTTGAAGTGTGACCCAGGCGTGAAAAAAATTGCCACAGTAGATGGAAGAAGAACATAAAAAAGGCATAAAATACTGTACAGTACCTCTTCTTTTACAGTTGTAACTTACTAATCACCTGTAGGCCATCAGAATCAAACTAAAAAGAAATTTTTATGGTGATTTTATTGCTGAGAGAAGTTCTTAATTAGCCTACATTTAAATTACATGTAGAGTGTGAAGATTCACTACAAACTTTAAAACTAAATCCTGATGCAGAACAGTTCGACACAAAGTCTCACAGAAAGGAAAACAAACATATCAACAATTCAACATAATTGACAGCTGCATCCATTTGCTCATTCCAAGCACCCCACCCCCCCACCCCCCCTCCTGCTTTTCCACTCTGTTCTTCCAACACCATTTCCTCTTTTAATTATCCCCCAGCAAAAAAGATGGAGCACATCAGACGCATCGCGGTAAATCCTGGCCCTGGCACGGGCTCACAGTGGCTCCTGCGTCTGGCAATCCCGATAGAGTCTGTGCGCTGGCAGTGACAAGACAGGGAGGATGCCTGGAGATTTTCTGACAGAAAGAATGGAGAGGATGATCTCTCAGCAAAAGAGAGGTCCTCATTCTACTCCCGGCGTGGGAGGCTTTTTGGCAAGCGCTTTCCCATCATACCACATTTTCAGCACCAGATTAGCCAGTTCTCAGGAGCAAAACTCACATAGAACCCTTGTTTACACCTCTGTACCATAGTGTTTTTGTAATGACTGCTCAGTAAAAGAGCACATTGGAGGCATGCGAGCACAGCTGCTCTCCTATCTCTCCCAGCAACATTTTAGGGGTGACACTTATTGTATGTAGCAGGGTCAGAGAGACTATGGTCTGGATTAAGGGAATATGATTTGTTTCATATTGAAAGAAGTCTCCTCTGACTCAAAAATGCATTTTACTGACTGAATTGCTCATTCAGATTCTAATTAGGTATCAGGAACACGAATGGGTTTTGCTTTTGGAAGCCAGATAGATGAAAAAGGTTGCAAGTTAACTAGTGTTGGGCTGCTATCTGTCAAAGTTTCTCCTCTATCCGTGGGGTGCACATCAATCACAGAGGTCCCCAACTGGCAGTCGTTCTGTGGGCTAATGGTGTCGTCATCTCCCGTGCGATTACACAGATTGCGCAATGAGCTCCTCGGACACAATGGAGCTGTGAATCTAGCACCCCACCCCCCACCCCCACCACCTCTACCCCCATTCTGTTCCCCTCTTCTTTCCTTTTCTTCCATCATTCTAAGATGAAGAGTGGAAAGCTCCGCAGCGGGTAGCTTTCTTCTCCTCCGGGGGGAACTAAGAAAGCAGGCAAGGGTCTCTGTGATGTTAGTTTCCCTTCAGGGTGGGGAGGAGATGTCTTGTAGCACAGCTAAAGATGATCATTTGAGAGCCCGTGAAACAAGGTGCCACAGAGACAAGGCGAGGTCCCGACTAATGAGTTAGGGTTAGCTGATGTTCCTCAATGATGAAAATGAGAACAATGACAGTAATGACAGTGGCAATCACTTTTTTCCCCTTGGTTTAGACACTGTATTGCACCTCAGTTACACGCTTGTCTCTGCAAATAGGTCAGAGGTCAGGCTTTGCCACAGCCTTGGAAGGTGGAGGAGTCCAGCTCAAAGACACCTCAACACATAAAAAAAAAAAAATTCTCGCAACTATATCACAGTCTTAAAGCTTAAACGAGTGTTTGACAGAGTACAATTTCTCGCCGTCTTGCAGCTAAAAAGACTTTACATTTAATTAGGATGATGAAAGAAATTATTAATCTATGAACATATGAGAAAAATCTAAACATTTGTTTCTTATACATTCTGATAAAAAACCTTTCTCCCAAAGTAAACATTTGCTCCAGAAACTCACAAAACAAAACAACATCCCATCTGATAATCCGCCACAATTACGCTACACAGCATGATGAAAGGATATCAATGGTCTACTTATGTCATAGAAAAAGAGAGGAGCTTCAAACATGAAACCTATTGAAGCCTATGAGAGTTTCAAGTCGATCAGTGATCAAAGGAGCAAAAGCTTATCAGTTCCGTTTCTTAGCACTGAAACAGTGTCATGTGGTTTTGGATATACTACCAGGGTAGCAGTATTTATGCCTAGAAACATAATGGTTATTGTGTTTTATGAAAAAATTAGCCCCTTTTTTTTTTTTTTACTGCGTTAAAGCTGTAAAAAGTGCACATAGTGGAGAGGGGGCACAAGCTCTTTATCCTCATGAAAGGCTAAAGGATGGAACTGACCTTTCTGGCATCAGCTGGGCTTTGGGAGCACAATACATGGTGGCAACTCTTTCTGGCCTTTTCCCCTTCAGCTCTGGGCAATGCTTACATGCCAAAGACTCAAATCCAAACATCTATCATTTTATACAAAGACTCAAACACACACATGCCCCGAACCCCCTTTTTTATATCATAAAAAAACACACACACACACACACACACACACACACACGCACGCACGCACGCACGCACACACGCACGCACGCACACACACACACACACACACACACACACACACACACACACACACACAGTCCTTTCTGTTCATCTGCAAACAGACCAGTCCTGTCTGACATCACAGTACAACTGCAGGCTATGGAAGCAAAAAGAGACAACAAATCACTGTAGATTATATCAGCTCAAAAGCTCAACTTACTATCAACATCACCTTCCCTTAATGGACCTGAACAACAGTTAAATTGTGACCTAAACCATGTCGGTAATGCTCTAAACTTAAGCTGGGACTGGATGAAATGTTACAATTTGACATCCAAGCAAGACAAAATGAAAACCATGACCTAATTGAGTACAACTTTAACAAGTGCCTCACAAAAATGACCTGAGCTGCTGCTATACACTTTAGATGCTTTGTTGTCAGGGGGGCCGCATACCCAAAGGGCCTTTGTGCCATATTTGAAAAGGCTGCATCACAAGGTCATGGCGGAACAGGGGCCACGCAAACATAGAATAGCACTTGTGTAGTTGTCATTTTTGTGGGGGGGGGGGGGGTCCCAATTCTATGGGTAAACTCTAGCAGATAGGAGATAAGTTACCCATAGGCTATGAGACAAAGAGAACAGTAGCTGGCATCTGAAAAGGTAAAGAGTAGTAGTCCCCAATGTGTCAGAGGCCTCATGATCAGCAGGAGAGTATAAAAGGACCTGTAAGTGTGTCTAACTCTACGGTGTGCAAACATCCACAGCCCTACAACCATGGGAAAGGTATGAGCTCACAGGCAGTAAGGCATCACCTTTAGCGAGGTGGTGAAGGAGAAAAATAGCATTATTTGAAAACATGCAGGAGATTCAGTGGAGGAGAAGACAGGGCATCAAAAATACTCATTCGATTTTGTTTTGATGTGTTCGGCTTGGACAAGCAGAAAATGCTCTTCAAATTAAAAAAAAAAAAAAATCAGCTCAAATAGTGGTTTCAGTTACCTCGATTTTCATCTATTAAGCACTGAAAATAAATGGCTAGAGTAAAGTAGTGGAGAGGTTCGTAAACTCAAAGGACTCGGGAAAAATATTTGAACTTGCTCACAGGACTGCAGCATCCTCTGCAGTCTATTCATGAGTGTATCCGATAGCATGTCTTTATGCCTAACACAAAATTTGGTCTCTCTCGCTTTTCTCTCCTCGAGATTATCTTCTACGAGGGCCGCAACTTTCAGGGCCGCCACTGGGAGTGCAGCAGTGACTGCATGGACACCTTCAGGCACTTCAATTGCTGCAACTCCATCCGTGTCAGCGGAGGTCACTGCGTGCTCTATGAGAAGCCTTACTACATGGGATACCAGTACATCCTCGGCCCTGGCGAGTACCCTGACTACCACTGCTGGATGGGCTTCAACAACTGCATCCGCTCCTGCCAGATGTTCCCTCCTGTAAGTCAGTCAAACAGACAGATAGAATTGGTAGCACCCTCCCACCCCCACCCCCTTCACTCACCTTGTACATCAAAAGCTGCTTTGGAAATGGATGTCAATCACAAGCTTTTTGATGTCATTTACAGATACTCACACAGGTCATAGCATAAAAGTCTCTGCTGCAAGGCCCACAAGGAGACCAAGTCAGCCTTTAAAAAGAATATGACATACCCCCCATAAGACTTGGTGCCTTCACTCTAATTCTGTTTGTCACGTTGAGTGTTTCTGGCAGTTCAGGGAGGAAAAAAAAAATCTAATTCTGTCATGCGCCAAAAGAGTTGTTGCTCAATCTCGTTTGTAGTTAAAGAAACCAAGTAGTGCAAGTACTAAATTAAAAAGTTAGCTTGGTGTAGAAAGAGGTCTCTAGAGCTTACACCTACCAAAAATAGCACAATAGTCATGATTACCCTTTGTTTCCTTTCACATGCAGTACAGAGGATCCTACAGGATGAGGATCTACAACAGGCCAGACATGATGGGGCACTCAATGGAGTTTATGGAAGACTGTGCCAATGTGTATGAGCGCTTCCGCTACCGTGACATTTTCTCCTGCAACATCATGGAGGGTTACTGGATCTTCTTCGAGCACCCTAACTACAGGGGACGCCAGTATTTCCTGCGCCCTGGAGAGTACAGGGCCTGTGGTGACTGGGGCTGCCACAATCCTATGGTGGGCTCATTCAGGAGAATGAGGACTCTCATGTAAACTGCACTCCATGTGCGTAGCAAATGAACATTAAACGCCTAACTTTAAAATAATAATGTCTTTTGTGAGCTTCTTTTTTTTTTGGAACATACACTTGAATGCAAACTAAAATAAAACTCTGTCAAAGCAGCACATTTGCTTCCTGATTATATTCATCTCACAAAGCCTGCTACTTGTATGGGTTCAACATAAGCAGGAAGCAGTTATCTATGACCATGCCAAACACCTATAGAAACAAGTCGGATCTTTTCCGTTTGCTGGCCTGTCCAGCTTAACAGTCTGTAGGTTTCTAGCATTCATGCCATTAAAGGCAGATGTTGCAACTCTTATTGTAGGCCTTTGAGAAAATGCAGTTGGACAGTATTTTCCATAGACAGACAGAGCTTTGACAGAGACAAAGCGGCTGCGGCAGCTCAACAGTGGTATAGTGTTCCGCTGTCTATAAAGCACACTGTGCTGACGCGACAAAGCTTTGTTTCATGTTTGCAAAGCCCTGACCTAAGCAGGGTTTATAAAGAGGTCTGAGAGAGTCCAGCATCTGGCCTGGTCTGAACTTAACACAGTTACAATGGGCAAGGTAAGGAAGAAATTTAAAAACTATATAGTTTCACTGATGTTTGATGTGTGGTAGACTGATTTGGGTAGGACATACAGTGCTTAATAAATGTATTAGATCAGCTGTCATAAGAAAAACAAAAATATTTTTGAAATCTGTCAAAAACTTGTTTAAAACTAAAACAAATTCTGGTATTTATTAGACAAATACCAAAGTGAATCCATCCCTTCTCTGGGCTTCTCCGAGAAGACAAAAAATAATCAAGCATAACATTCAACCATTAAAACTAGTTTTTCTGATCTGTAAGCAAATAACTGTGTCTTAATAAAAAATAAAAATAAAAATGTAGTTTCATATTTTTTTCTGTAAATTTGAAAATGCATGGATAACAACAATAATTATATTTTACCTTTAAAAATATCATTTTTGATTAAACAGCTTGTGCATACTGGTGGATTAACCATGATGATTAATCATGAGTTTGATAATTACCAATACTGTTAATTTAGGGCAGCTGTGGCTTAAGCCTTACACTGTGTGGTGACCTAATAAATTTGTTAAGCGTTGCAGATAAATAATTAGGTTGAACTAATAAATGCTGATAAGGCAGTCAAAAAATATTAAGTACCTTTTAAGAGTAACAATGTATTACTTTCTCGGTTAAACATGTCATTAGTTCCTAAGAACTGCTTACCATAATTTCATAACCTCTAAACTGATGTAAAAAAAAATGCTAAAACTCCAAGGAAATGTCATAATTCTTAAATAAAATTAAACAGCATGAATAACTAAGCAATACTTTGTCTTCTGGCTTTATCTTCTCTCAAGGATAGTATAAGCCTCAAATATTTGACTGATCTTATAGTCCTATTTCCTGTGAAAACAGAGAACTTCAGAAAAGTGTTTCACACTTTATTCATTAAAATGTACCAAATGCTATACTTTATTTTATTCAGCTTTGCTTCTAGCACATCATTTGGGACTTTTTTGTACTCCCTTCAGCTTATCTTTTTTCAAATTTCTCCACTTGCAAAATTTCTATTCAGAAACTTTGTTAGATAAAACTTTAAAAATCTGTCACAGAATACTGAATAGTGTTGTAAGCGAAACTATGAAGACTAAGAGTTCATGTTATTAGTGTTTAAGAGCCTGACAGTCTAAGAAGATGACTACTTTTACACATGTGATGATACACTAATGTTGAACCATCTGTCACATGCAGATTATCTTCTATGAAGACAGGAACTTCCAGGGTCGTCACTATGAGTGCAGTAGTGACTGCCCTGAGATGCAAAACCACTTCAGCCGCTGTAACTCGATAAGAGTTGAAAGCGGTTGTTGGGTGGCCTATGAGAAGCCAAATTATGCTGGCTACCAGTACATGCTGCATAAGGGAGAGTACCCCGACTACCAGCGCTGGGCAGGCTTCAATGACTGTATCCGCTCCTGTCGTATGGTGCCACCTGTGAGTTTAAACTCAGTTTCTTGAACAATTCAGTGTCAGTGGGTAATGCCAGGGTTATTGCAGCACATCTTGAACTGTAGACTTGATAATGAGTAAGGATACTCTATGATAGTTGACTGCGTCAGAAAAGTTGACTGTTTTGACCGTAACAGGTGGTTTTATTTTATTCTCTCATTTCTTCCCTAGTATAATGGGAACTACAGGATGAAGATCTTCGAGCGATCTGACTTTGGGGGCCAAAACATGGAGCTGATGGAAGACTGCCCAGATCTGAATGAGCGTTTCCACACCCGTGATATCTCCTCAGTCAATGTCATGGAGGGCTACTGGATGCTGCATGAACACCCCAATTATAGGGGACGCCAGTACTTCTTGCGTCCTGGAGAATACAGGAGGCACAGTGAGTGGGGAAGCACCAGTCCCACCATTGGTTCTCTGAGACGTGTCACTGAGCTCAACTGATTCCCATTACTATTATTTTTTACCCTTATTTAAATCCCACTGTTAAAAATCCCACCCTCTTGTTCCCTTAATGGCAGCACTGTTTAAGTGTGGTCTCAACACTGTGGTGTCCAAACCTTAAATCATGCATTTTAATGATGGGGGTTTTGATGCGTCGGATGTTGGGATTCTCATTTTGTTGTGTTGCTTTGCATTGTTGGGTAAAGTTCCTCCCCAAATTGGTGCTCAAGCAATGCTTTGGTTGTTCCACAGCAAAGTGGTTTGCCTCGCCGGTCCCTAACCTCCTGTCCTGCTGGAATCACAATAAATGAAAACTTGATGAAAGTCAACTAAAGGAAGCCTTTGTTAATTTTCTATTGACTGCTACAGCTGTCACTATCAAAAGATCAGGGGATATAGCTTGTCATAAATCTGAGGGATATTTTTCTCTTTAATATGGTGATTGAACTTTAGTTTCATCAGGCCACAGAGTTAGATATAGTAGTGGAATCACTGAGGTCCTAACAATACCAAGAGTTTCTACAGTTTTTCGTGATATTACAGATCCACATACACAAAGAAAAATTATCAAGGAAACAGAAGCTTATTCTTTGAAGTTCAATATTAAAGGCTAAAAAAAATGAGTATCTGAGGATGGGCATGTTGGAGTCTTTATGAGATCACATGGTACAGAGTAAGCTCTTTGGGTCCATGAAAGATGCCCATATTAGATCCACATCACAAGGCCAGTGCCAACTCAAAGAGTTGGAGTCAAAGTGGCCTGGTATTAGCCCCAAGCATCAAGCTCTTTCAGAACAAAAAACAAAACCCAGTCCACATCCCTGCTCATGCATTTTTCATCAGCTCAAGATACTGAAACCTTTCAGAAATAAATATCAATTATTGAAATTGTTAATTAGACACTACGCAATTGGCGAAGATACACATGAATAAATAACTCTGACGGTTAATTATTGATTCAAAAAAAATTGAAGCCCAGCAGGGAGTGCATTTGAGAATCTCTTAAGATCAAGCACAACAAGAAACATGAGTTTTGGCCTTGAGTAATGTCCAATTAAAGGACTGTCAGCTTTGCTGTTCAAGTCCAGTGATTTGCCCTTATCATCTTTTTTTATATCTGTGGACAACAATGCCCAGCAGACAACACAACATCAACAGGGTGCAACATGGGATCTGATCACCCGGGGTCTGAGGGCAATGCCTGATAAAAGATGAGAAGAAATTTTACAGGCTGACACATAACTGGAAGTTAATCTGAGGTCAAAACGAATGGTGACATCAGATATTTACAAAATTCAGGAAGGAAAGCATTTCAGACTCACACAGAACTACAGAAAAAACATCTGTGGTCATTTTTATTTAAAGTTTATGGGTATAACATTGGAGTCTTTACATGAAAAAACAGTGCAGTCAAAAAACAAAACCCCTAAAAATGACCTTGTATAATATTCAGTACAGTAAATTTTACTTCACAGTTTTCTGTATTTTCATTGTTCCATCCATCAATTTTCTTCCACTTATCCTTATCAGTGATACCTCAATATTTTCATTGTTGACCATCCTAATATTTTTTCCCCTGTAAAGCTTCAGCTAAGTTGAAGCTGGAATTTAAAAAAAAGCATCACTGGGAACATTTCAACCAGGCATTTGTAAAACGCAAGGGGCAAAGGTTTATCCATCCAGCCTGTGCTGCTCAACTGAGTTCAGGCCACAGGGGCAGCGGTCTAACTTATGCTACTGCAGGAACTCTGCGTTGTAGAAATATCAAAGCTGCAAACCCCTCAGAAACCCTAGTGCCCAATTCAGACTTCTGCAATGAATCTTTGCAGAGCCCACAATGTAACCTAGGTAACTACTAAGTGGTCGAGGCTGTTGCTGGCATTTATGATTGTGGGGGGCGTGTTACGTGCTAATTACCTTGTGGTTGTGTCCTGGTGTTTTATATGCAGTGACAGCAATGATAGAAACAAATAAAATGCTGGGACTTGTTTCCCTCCTGGGTCTCCACTCTTTGTGGTGGACAGTTGTTTTTTGTTTGTTTGTAGGCAAACATATTTATCCCTCAAGCTTTTCCACTTCTTCATACAGTCCCTCACATCCATTGTTTCTGCAGTCTCCATCCAGAAATTTGCTGACATCTGTGAGTCCTTATACTGGGGCTATGATTATTATTATTATCTCATTAATCCATTCAAAAACTATGATGAAAAAGTAGCCAGAAATGCATAGAAGGAATCAACAGTACGGAACAGGCCAATCACAATAGTTGTGGGCTGCTTCAGTGCGATGTGCAGTTAAATTTCTAGGAAGGTGTATGTGAGGTTACTGTGTAGATTACGGTGTAGGCTTTCAACACAGACTCCGAGTGGGGACCCCACCCTTTTATGGCTAAGAGCCATGGCCTCAGAGTTGGAGGTGCTAATTCCCATTCCTGCTGCTTCACACTCGGCCATGAACTGCTCCAGTGTGAGCTGGAAGTTACCACCTGATGAAGCCAACTGAATCCCCATCATCTGCAAAACCAAAGATAAGATTCTGAGGCCACCAAAGCAGAGACCCTCCACCATCTGGCTACGCCTAGAAATTCTGTCCGTTAAAAACTAGTTTTTATTTTCCACTGTCGCCAAGTGCTTGCTCAAAAAGGGGGGCATCTAATTGATGGGATTTTCTCTCTAATATTTAAGGGTCTGAGGTGACTGTTGTTGTGATATGGCACTGTATAAATAAAATTGAACTGAACTGAACCCCAAACAAGCTAACCAAGCCCAATAGGACTCCTTTTTCATCCTTACGGCTCCCTTCACCTCCAGTATCCACCATCTGACTGGGATAACTGCCCCAACGGGCACCATTGACTTTCCAGTTGCATCTACGTGCAGCTGCCTCAGCAATGAGGGTGTGGAACATGACCCACTTTTCAATTCAAATAAATTTAATTTATATAGCACCAAATCACAACAAACAGCCTCAAGGTACTTTATGTTGTAAGGTAAAGACCCTACAATAATTAGAGAGAAAACCCAACAATCAAAACGACCCCCTATGAGCAGCACTTGGCGACAGTGGGAAGGAAAAACTCCCTTTTAACAGGAAGAAACCTCCAGCAGAACCAGGCTCAGGGAGGGGCAGCCATCTGCTGTGATCAGTTGGGGCTGAGGGAAAAGACAGGACAAGAAGACATGCTGTGGAAAAGAGCCAAAGATTAATAATAACTAATGATTAAATGCAGAGTGGTGTATAAATAGAGTAAAAGAGGTGAATGAAAAGAAACATTCAGTGCATCATGGGAACCCCCCAGCAGCCTAGGCCTATTGCAGCATAACTAATGGGTGGTTCAGGGTAACCAGCCCTAACTATAAGCTTTATCAAAAAGGTAACTCTTGAACCCACTTGAACTTGAACTCAATTTAAACCCCATGTCCCCAGCCTGCTTCAGAATATTCAGTTTTGCTGAATGTGGGAAATGAAGATCTTGCAGACTGGGGCACCATCCCTGACCAGCATTTTCCTCCACCACCTGATCTAAATCACCACCAGGTAACAACTCAGCTCCTCTCTTCACCCGAGTGTCCAAGAAATATCACTGCAGATCTGATGACACAATCACAAAAATCAGTCATTGACGTGGGACCTAGTGTGTCCTGGTGCCATGTGTACTTACGGACAAACTGTGAAGTCCAATAACAGAACACCACCGGGATTCAGATCACGCAGGCAGTTCCTCCCAATCACACTCCTCCAGGTCACACTGTTGCCCATGTGAGCATTGAAGTCTCTCCGTAGGATGACAAAGTCCCCAGATGAAGTACTCTCCAGCACCCCACCCAGAGACTCCAAGAAGGCTGGGTTCTCTGAACTGTCATTCAGCAGGTATGCACAAACAGCAGTCAGGACCCACTCCATGACCTGAAGGCCCAGAGAAGCAACCATCTTGCCCACCAGAGAAAAGCATACAACCACCAAACCAGGGGAACAAAAGTACACCCACCCCTGCCGGCTGTCTCTCGCCTGGGGCAACTCCATAAAGGAACAGAGCCCAGCCCCTTTCCACAAAACTGGTTACAGATCCCAAGCTATGTGTTGAGCCTGACTATATGCAATCGATATCGTTTGACCTCACCAGATACAGGGGTTGGACAATGAAACTGAAACACCTGGTTTTAGACCACAATAAGCTTCCTCTTGCGTCCACAGTTAATCCTGTTGGATGTGGTTCGTCCTTCTTGGTGGTATGCTGACATTACCCTGGATACCGTGGCTCTTGATACATCACATCACAAGACTTGCTGTCTTGGTCACAGATACGCCAGCAAGACGTGCACCAACAATTTGTCCTCTTTTGAACTCTGGTATGTCACCCATAATGTGTGCATTGCAATATTTCGAGCAAAACTGTGCTCTTACCCTGCTAATTGAACCTTCACACTCTGCTCTTACTGGTGCAATGTGCAATTAATGAAGATTGGCCACCAGGCTGGTCCAATTTAGCCACACTAAAATGACAGGTGTTTCAGTTTCATTGTCCAACCCCTGTAAGTGACATTCCATGTACCACAACCCAGTTTTGGAAGCTGGGGATCCCTGGGTTAGCTCCTGACTGCCACCCAATCCACAAGGCCGGTGGCGGGCCTACAGGAGGGCAGACCCATGTAGCTGCTTCAGGCTAGATGCTCGCCCTCGAGCCACTACCCTCATCAACTCTGTCCCAGGCAGGGTAAACCAGTCCCACAAAGGTTTATATAGATACAAAATTGGCATTAAATTTAAGATAATTTCAGTCAGTAACCCAGCAATGGAAGCTTCCTATTTCCACCACAAAATACTCCTCGGTGTCCTGTTATGTAGAAACCTTATGTTACTACAGAAACTAGATCCATGCACCTGCACTTCAATAGCTACTGTAACTGTAGCAAACAACTCTTAACACTTAAGAGATGGTAAAATACAATTCTATCAAACATTATGTATCAAAGAGGCAATACTGAATGTCCCTAGATTGTTCCGTCTCTACCTCCAGTCATTTAGATGATATTTTCAATCGCTTCACACATGAAAAGGACAAAAGAGTGAGATCCGAGTTTTGTCTTCCTCTTCATCTCTGAACCCTTTGGACTTGATGATGGGAAGCTGATTGAAGGGTAAGTAGTGCGTTTTGGAGAATGAATTCTTTAGATGATAGAAAAGAAAAAAGGAAAAAAAAAAAAGAAGAAACAGAGAAACCCAGAACATAAGCCTGTGATTCCATTATTAGGCTCAGTTCTCCTTTTCTCCCTTTTCATTTCTGATGGCTGGATAATTAAACCTCTATAGTATTGTCTTCCATGTTACTTGCCCCACTTCCAGCAATGCGAATTCCCCTATGGGCAACTTTAAAAAGGGCCTTTTTAGACATCTGTTTTTCAGATCAGTATGACTTTTTTCCCCATTAATTTGTGTTCTTTGTGAAAGTAGAAAGACTTGTGCCAGGACAGAGATGAACATACATGTAAAAATGCTCAACATTTCAACTTGCAAAAAAGAAGAAGAAAGAAAGAAAAATATCCAAATATTCTTTTTCAACTTTTATTCGACAATACCGCTATTAAATAACCGAAACTAATCCTTAAATGTGCATTGCAAGACATCAGATAGCAGCTCAGAGGCTGGAATGTTACAAAGCGTAATTTAAAGGCAGTCGCATTCCCCCTCCAGCTTGAAGGAGGCAGCTTGTCAATTACGATTCCCGCTCTGACAGAAGCTTTGGGCGCCAAAAGGAACACGCAGGAAAGCAACAAAGCATGGAAAAATGAACACAACATGCAACTATAATCAAATAAATAAATAAATGGATGCATACAAATTGGAGTGTATTTAAGTGGCATTATTTTAGAATAAATCACAGTTTCCGATACGTCATAGAATTGTATATTTTTTATCCTATTAGTTAAAATTTTACTAATCAATTTACAAACTGATACTGTTACCTCATATATAAAAATACCTATTCCGATATATCATTTTAGAAAAATGCCTGAATTTCAGAAACATACAGAAAGTTCATCCCAGAATTAAAGCAAGGGGTACAAATGTTGCTTGAATAAAGAAAACATTTACAGTCCAATCAATGTGAACCTTGTGGGTAATGAGCCAACGTAACCCACTGAGCCCTTAGTCACAGAGAGGATATAACATTAAATCTAAATTAAATTATGATAATATTAGCATCGTAATTAGAGAGAAGCCATTATATATATATATATGAATGGATTTAAAAAAAAATCAACAACAACCATCCTTAAAGTGAGATATTGCCAAGAAATAAAGGAGAAAGAGATGATAGGTTACTGAATAGATGTGTAAGTAAATCAACAGTTTTAATATTATTTTCTACCAAAACCTTTAAAAGATTAATTTAATTAAAAGATGCCATTCCTAAAATTTGTTTGCCGAGTACAAATTCAGATGAGAAAATATGGATGAATCTTAATTTGTGTGTGAAGTCTTTTCATGCATGGTTTAAACACACGGTTATGCATTGCTTATCAATTAGGCCCACTGCCTCCTACAGGAGTCTGCTACAGTGACTTACCCAACTCATTCATGTCATAAGTTGAGGTAGAATGTTTTCAGACCATTAGTCTCTGAACAAGAGAATAAAGTGAATAGGAGTGTCTTTTTTAATGTGCTAATAAAATAAACCATTGCTGTGTTGAGCAGCTGTGTGCTTCAAAGGTTGAAGATAATGAAAACAGTCAGCCGTCATCTTGAGCAAAACCCTAAGGAGCTTCTGGATCGTGATGCAAACAATGTTTGCAATAAGACCAAAGGAATGCTGGCAAACTCTCTGGCCTAGTTGCTGTCCCTCTGTCCAGCTAAAGGCTGCCCGACAGGCAGGTTTTCATGGAGGTACTTCACGGTACCATGCTCCGAGAAGTCAGCTACTGTGTGTCCATCACCTCTCAAGACCCACTTGGTTGTGAGCAGGCCCTCCAGGCCTACAGGGCCTCGGGCATGGATACGAGCTGTGCTAATACCTACCTCTGCTCCTAGAGACAAAGACAGAAAGAGTGCAAGGAATAAGGTTAAAAAAAAAAAAACCACATCATATGAAGATAAAGTGTCAGTGAGATAGGAGTAAAAATATGCAGGCAGGATTAGAGGCAACAAAATAGGGAATGCCAACACAAGACCACCACATACCCAGTCCAAACCGGTAGCCATCTGCAAAACGTGAACTAGCATTCCAGAAAACGCAGGCACTGTCCAGCTGCTGAAGAAACTTCTCTGCTGTGTCCTCTGTAAGAATAAGACATCTTATTGGTACTACTGTGTCTGTATACCTTTTTAGGCATTAAATCAAAAGGAATGCAAATAGAAAGTGAGCTGAAATAATACATTAATGTAAGAACATGCTTTAATTGCATCTATATTCCTAAACACCTATCCATCCATTGCTAGCATGATAATCAATATATTTACAATGTATTCACCATTTGTATCAATCTTTCTCCCTGACAGTATCTAACACTTATACAAATTGATTAGTCTGGAATTTACTGAGGTACCTTCTGTGGTCACTAGATGGCAGCAACACATCCTCCACACCAGGTGAGATCATCTTCAAGGTAGAAACACTGCCCTTCATTTTTGAAATGTTCTGATTGCCAAAATAAAAGCTGCAAAAATATTTTGACTATTTTGGAAGGAGGGTGAACCACAGTTTCTTTGTCTTATGGGAAACACTTAACCTCCCACCATTTAAATCACCATTTACTCAAAACTTTCTCCACATGGGAACATAAAATTATAAACACATGAGACATCAGTTCTGTCCACATGGAAATGGCCACAGCCCTAAAGTGGAGTGCAGTGGAAACTGTACAGCATAGCTTCTGTCAAAATGAGTTTGGAACATACGGTGTGATGGCTCACTTCAAAGAGAGAAGTATGTCTGAGGATGTTTCAAAGTTATGATAAGTCCTTTAAACTGTTAATCAGCTGCTCTACATTTTAAATGGGCTCCGTCCACAATCTGGAGTCACAAAGGGAGGGTGTGCACTCATCCTGACAACAAGGTGTCACTGCTCATTAATCGATGTGTTAGAAAAAAAAGATGTAAGGTGGACTCAGTGGAGAGAGAGAAGGAAATTTTGATGAATATTAAGGCGCCTAAATGAAGAGGCATGGAACGAAAGAATGCCAACCAATCTGACAGGTACTACTCAGTCATGGTGAGGTAAAATATGAAAGAGATTGTGAAACTAAAAAGCAAAGGGATTAAAAAGCCAATTGGTATTATGTATTTAAAGAGAGAGGGAGAGGGAAAGGGGGGCAAGAACAAAGTACTAACAGCAAGACATTGCATCACCTACCATTTTCCGTGATTATAACATCTGTGTGGGAGCTGCCATATTTATGCATGTGCTCCACTGCCTCCTCCATGCTGTCCACCACCTCCATGCAGCACTCCAGGTCACCATACTCTGTCCGCATAGACGTCACCTCTGAGGGGCTGAATGTTAGGTAGGAGGCAAACCGAGGACCTGCATGAATCTTCACCTAGTCACAGCAGACAAAAAAAATGGATGACTAGTAGTTGGATGACTAGTAAAGCAAAAAAAAAAAAGAAAAGAAAAAGAAAAAAAGAGTAACATTAGTTTTTTCTTAAGTCTGCTGGAATAAAGTAATCTTGATTTTATTATCTGAACATGGACTAAGTGTATGTGTTTGGCATTTTACCTGTTCATTGCGAAGCATGTCAATTATTTGGTCAAACATCGGGGTCCTGAGGATGTCCCGGTGAATCAGCAGAGTTTCCATGGCATTGCATGCAGCTGGGTAGCCACACTTCGAGTCTCTAACTAGAAGAGGAAAATATTAGTCAATCACTGGCATGTTATGACTGACAGGCATTTAGGAGAAGAAACGTGCATACAGACGATATTGGGGAATTGCTTTGACTGACCGATTTTTATGACTTTGTCAACACTGGCGTCTGCGTCAACATAGACGTGGCAGATTCCCTCGCTGTGACCCAGCACTGGAATGCCCTTGGCCGCTTGCTGAATGGCCCGCACCAGCTGGGATGAACCTCGGGGGATGATCAAGTCGATCATCTTGTCCAGTCGGCACAGATCCTCCACCTCTTCACGGGTGCTCACCTTGTAAGAAATACAGGTTTGTCAGGCACAGCAGATAGAAGCTTCTGATGTAATGTGCTACAAAGATGACACAAGGTTTGTCCTTCCTTTTAATAAACATGTAGGAAATCAGTTTTACCATCTGTACTGCCTCCCTGATTCCATGCATGGAAAGGGCTTCCTGGGTGAGCTGGTGGAGGACACGGTTAGTGTTGGCTGCCTCTTTGCCTCCCTTCAGCAGCAGGGCATTGCCACTGGCTATTGCCAAGGCCGATACCTGGGTATTACAGGTGTTTCAGGAAACAGTGACAAACTGAATTTATAAATATGCAAACCAACATGTATATAATCCACAGAGTCTGCTTGTGTTATGGCAAGTCCTGTAGCAATACAAGTTTTTTCATTTGTATTTTAATCACCTGTTCATAGCAATGTCCCCATAACCACTAACATATATAGACTTTTATAACTGCAAGTGTTTCATGTGCTTTTTTTAAGCTTTAAGAATAATAAACAGTTCCTTTGCAACAATACCTGGGGCAGGCAATCGGGTCGGGCCTCAAAGATGACTAGAAGAACCCCGATGGGTACAGTAATCTGCTCCAGCTCCAAATCATGAGCCACTCTGGTCCTGCGCACCACTCGACCCACACTGTCCTGGGCTGCCACGGCTATCTGGCGCAGACCTACTGCCAAGCTGTTAAGTTTGGCTGGTGACAGGCTGAGCCGCTTCAGCATGGCTGGAGGCAAATGTCCTACAGAAAGAAGAGACAGCAGACTAACACTTTGATAGTCGGTAATTAGGCATAAAACTCTTAGAATAGCATTCATGTATGGGGAAAGTAAAGGTCGCCCTCTGGTGGCAATATATGAGAATGTCATCTCTTAGGTTCAACATCTAAGTTTCTGTTGCAATAAACATGCAAAAGCTGCTGATTTTATTCTTTAAGTCCAAAAATATGTTAAATACATGACACATGAATTTACACACAACACACGAACATTTTCCTACAAAAAACAACAACTATTAGTTCAATACTAACATAAAAATATCAAACAGAATTTCTGCCAGCATAGTCCATTTTTTTAGACCAGATTGACTTGATGTGATGTCCTGTTACCTGCACTGACAGCCAGGTCCATGTCCATCTTGTTTGCAGCCAGAATGTCTTCCTTCCTTTCAGTCAGCAGGTCTGCTAGATGGCAGATGATCTCACTCCTCTGACAACAGTCAACCGAATAATTCAGTGTTTCTCTTTAAGTGATAAGGCACCAAAGAGTTGTTATATTCATCAAGTCATTAAAAACAAATGATTTAAAACAACATGTCACCTGGACTGGATGCAGAGATGCAAGGGTTCTTCCAAAACTACGTGCCATTTCTGTCTGTTCCTCCACAGATGGACCTGAAGGAGAGTCAGGGACAGGACAAACGTAAACAACCGAGGCTGCAGCTACAATATGGCTGCAGTAAAAATCATTCAGGTAAACTCACCAGCAGGTTTGATTTCAGAGAAGAAGGTTCCCACTTTCTTGCCCTCCACAATGTCAGTGATGACATGGCCTGTTACCTTGGGATTGGTGCCATTTGCAATGACCACTGAAGTGCCACCTTGCAATGCCCAAAGGGCAGCTTTGACCTGCAGCCAGGCAGAGAATTAAAAGAAGAAAAAAAAACCTCATAGTATAGTAAGATTTACTTAATTTTGATACTCAACCCACTTAAACACCAATGTTTTGTGCCTTATGCATGCAATCACTAACATATTGTAAGACACCACCCCACGGAGGCTTGGGTCAACTATTTTTGCTGATTGCAGCACATTACACGTAATAAAAGTTTAAACTTTTCCTTAATGGACGGAATGAGGAGTTAACAAACCTTGGCCTCCATGCCTCCAATCCCAACTCTAGACTTTGTACCATAGGTGATGGACTGCTGGTCTCCAGGGTAGAAAATGTCAATAAGCTTGGCATCATCTGTTCCAGGGGGGCTGTTGTATAGTCCTACAAATGAACATTTCTTATATCACTTATTTGGATGATGAAAGATTAAGATATTCAGCATTTACACATCTGCCTAAATTATTCTAACATGCATTTCATTACACGCAGTACTTAGGCCATAGCATATCGTTCAAAGATGGTGAATAAAGAGTATAGTTAGGAATAACAAAGCAAAGGTTGCACCCCCAGAACCATCCCAAAAACATAAAAATAAAAAAAATACAAAGAGATGATAAAATCTCTGAAGATAAGGAAGCCCTACTTGATGATTGAGAGGTATCATTTTGGCATAAGTCATGCCTTTTTCAAAGGAAAATCCTGCATAGCATACCTTTATTGTGCATAATCATATGATAATTTATGATGATCACTTTTCCATGGTGAAGTTATGTATTTAATATTCTAATAAAAACCAACTGAATGACTGCATCCATAACAGTCGTGTGCACACGGACGCCATGTGTCAGCCCCATCAGCATCAGTTTCAAACTTGAAGGCAGAAGGTCTGTGTTTGTCTTTCTCACACGGCGCTCAATTGACCCTGAGAGTGATGTTTTTTTCCCCTCAGTGAAGAGAGCAGACAGATGGTGTTGTTACCCAACACCTGACCCAGAGTGTTGTTGTGGTGACACACATACCCTCCACATCAGAGAGTGCGACGAGCAGGTCAGCCTTCATCTCCACAGCTAGCCGTGCTGCCAGGCTGTCATTGTCCTTGATGCTGATCACCTACAGAACCAGAAAATTGCTGATGTAAGTCATAAAGGCAGAAAAGGCAGTGGCAGAAAGTAACCCATCAGCCGTTAGCTCATCTGAGCACGTTTGTTAAAGACAGAACCAAGCAGATAAACTAAAAAACAAATATGTCAATATTTATGTACTGGCTGATTAAGAAACACTACAGGCAACAACATCTGGAAAATGTTAAACAAATGATCAAATCAGAGATGCGTGGAGAACTGTTTTGATGGCTAAAGTTTGGCATTTTTTTGTTGGTTGCTTTCTATCCGATGTGAATGCACTGGCTAGTTAGTTTGGTTATGGGACAAACTGACTCCTTTCAGAACATCCTAAAGCGCAAGTCGGTGTGGTCACCGTAGCGGTTGATTCTGCTGTGAAACTTTGTAGCGACTACAGCACAAGTGGCCAACACCGGTGCCAGCATTTCTGGTTATGCATGGTGCACTATGTGTTAATTACCTTGTGGTTGTATCGTGGTGTTTTACGTAAGGTCCCAGCCAAGACAGAAACAAATAAAATGCTGGGACTTTTTTCCCCACCTGCGTCCCAACTCTTTGTTGTGCTCAGTTTTTTTCAAGGGCAAACATATTTATCCCTTAAGTTTTTCCACTTCTTTGCACATTCCCTCATGTCCACTCAGAAACAGTTTTCCCAAACTTCCTCCAGGAATTTTCTGACATTTGTGAGTCCTTACATTAATACTGTGAAAATTATTCCTTATACTGAGGTGACGATTGTTATCGCTCATTGATAAATTGGAAAAACTCAGCAAAAAAGTAGTCGGAAATGCACAGGAGGAATCAACAGTACTGAAGAGACCAATCACAGTAAATGCGGGCTACGTTGACACAAACATGTAGTTACATTTCTAGTGGGGGAAAAAAAAATTCTACGGAGGTGCATGTCAAATCACGACATAGGGTTTCAGGGGAGTTTGCAGTTAGGAAGTACCTGGCGGGGTGGCTGGAGCCTATCTCAGCTGCCATAGGTAAAGAGTACACCCTGGACAGGTTGCCAGTCTGTCACAGGGCTAACACAGAGACAATACAAACAGACAGACAACCATTTACACCTGTGGGTAATTTAGAATTAACCTAACCCCACTAACCGCATGTCTTTGGGAGGCAGGAGAAAACCCACACAGACACAAGGGGAGAACATGCAAACTCTGCACAGAAAGGCCCCAGCCAAATGGTGGCTCCAAACCCAGGACCTTCTTATTGTGAGGCAATAGTGCTAACCACCATGCTACCGTGCTGCCCTATTTTAGAGGTGTGAAGTCAATAATTGCAGTAATAATACAAACTAACACAATATTTAAAAAAAATTCCCCAGCAGTAAGTAAAGTTGAATTATCTGAAAAAAAACAAAAAAGAGATTAGTTATGCACTGCTATCTACCCCCCCGTGCATGCACATGCCTTTATGGTTGAGTGCAGAGCTGACAAGGTGAGGTAGAGTGGCAGAACTGTTTCAGCATGTCTCTGTTTGTGTATGTGTGTGCATATGATAGAAAATAGTGTAGTTAATGAACAGTACATGTAAAAGATCATATAAACACTGTCTCTGCCAACCCCTTCAGCACCCCTGCTGCCACCATCACCACGACCAGCGGCGCCCCCACGCTGTCTGTACCCACATTTACCCCCTGCAGGTCGCTGTTGGGCTCCGGAGGGGGCACCACGGCATCATTGGTGTTGATGATTGGCACAATGTTCATGCGCAAGAGCTCCTGCAGTGTGCTGTTCAGGTTCTGCCTCTTTTGGTCATCGTGGAAATCCAGATTTGTCACTAGGACCTGATGGCACAAAAGCAGAAAATATAGCGAGAGAGAAATTTAAATAGTAATAATTAATAAAAATAACTAATTTTGCCAAGCACCTGTGCAGTACAAGTGCTGTACTGGGTAAACATGGCCTCATACAGGGCCATCAGGCCACTCTGTCCAGCTGCGGCACAGGCTCGGGCCTCTAGCACTGGCAAAGACTGCAAGACAAATAGACCTCAGGTTAAATATATCATCCTCAGGGACACATTTCATGTACACCATACCACTTCTGTGCAAGTTATCAGTAATAAGCAAGTCAGAAAAGTGTGATCTACACACTCTTTACAATATGAAAGAAATTTTATTGCAGTGTATCACATTTGTTCGTGTGAGCTGTCTGACAAAATTATCTCTACCCCCTTACATAAGTATACAAAGGTTTTAAATGCTGTAGGGTCTTTAACTCACAGTATAAAGCATCTTGAGGTGACTGTTGTTGTGCTTTGGCACTATCTAAATAAACCTGAAGTTTTACTAAACTCTAAACAATGAGCTTCCCAATATTAGAAGTTACTGCGAGATATTATATTTTATTATGCTGGACAGGTATCAAAGGTGCTGAGTCTATCCACTCAAGAAAAAAAAAGCATTTGGTGATAATTTTTGTGATTTACTATGGCAAGAAGTTTTCAACATCACCACGTTTATGCAAACTTCAGTGTTCCCTTAAGCCCCATCTTTTCTTACCATGTCTTTGAGTTGATTGTGTCCGGAGTGCAGGGCCTGCCGAACACTCTGGGACAGCAGGATCTCATGTCTCAGTCTTTGCTTGCCAAAGGCCACAGCTCCACTGGTGACAATCATCATCTCCCTGCCTTGATTCTGTAGCATAGCCACCTGTACAACCAATTACACACAACTGGGCCCATATATTTTTTTCCCCTCTTCAGACTCATTCATGATTTTGATGTATATAGGTCAGTTTAACCAAATTACAAAACCATACATTTTGCCACTTGGTGGTAAATGTCCATTTTGATATTTTCTGTTTTATTTGTTGTGGTCTGGAGTGACTGGAATCACACTTGTGACAGTCAAAGCGAGAAAGGCTACATCTAAATCTGTACTTTTAGTTAAAAAGAACACAAATGGGTTTCATTGGAACCACTTTATACCAAAGGCACAATCCTCGTCCTTACAACAATTTGCCCTATGTTTTGTAAATTATTCAGTTTGATTATCATTTCCTGTCTCTCTCCACTGCCCTACAAAGATGCCTATACACAAAGCACAGTATATAGAGTGTTTGTTTTTATTTAGCTTCTCACCTGCTCCACAATCGAGGCCAGCCTCCCAAGAGCCAAGCCACACTCATCGCCACGTGTGACGACGGCACTGCCGAGCTTGACTACGATCCTCTTGGCCTGACGCAGTTCACTGCGGTGTGCAAAGGAGCTGCTGTGGGCCCTGCCCTGGAAAACTGGAAAATATTTTTTTTCTGATTATTAATCAAGCCTAACATTAGAAAGGAACATTTAATCTGAGATGTATAGGATCAATAGAGGAAAAAGAGAGATGTTTATATAAGCGTTTATTTGCACTCTTCAGTTCTTTTCACCTAATAAGCTGCTCAGATTGTTCATAATTCTGCTTGCTAGACTAAATACTAAGTCAAATAGATGATCTTATATCACCTGATTACACTGATACACTCACCATCCACTTTGTGAGGAACACCTGTTCGGAGAAAAGCAGTTCCTAATCAGCCAATTACATGACAGCAACTAAATGTATTTCGGCACGGTCAAGACAACCTGCTGAAGTTCAAACTCAGCATCAAAATGGGGAAGAAAGGCGATTTAAGTGGCTTTTGACTGTGGCATGGTTGTTGATGGCAGAGGTACTGGTCTGATTATTTCACAAACTGCAGATGTGCTAGGGTTTACAGAGAATGGTCAGAAGAAGAAAAAATATCCAGTGAGTGGCAGTTCTCTAGGTGAAAATGCCTTGTTGATGTCAGAGGAGAATGGCCAGACTGCTTTGAGCTGATAAGAAGACAATGGTAACTCAAATAACTACGTGAAACAACAAAGGTATGCAGAAGAGCATCTCTGAATGCACGGCATGCCGAACCTTGAAGCAGATGGGCTACAGCAGCAAAAGACCACATCGGGTGTCACTCCTCTCAGCTAAGAATAGGAAACTGAGGTTGCATCAGCTGTTTGTGTTGTTGGTGGTGCCATAGTGTGGGACATACTTCCTTGGCACATTTTGGACCCCTTAGTACCAACTGAGCATTGTTTAACTACCACAGCCTATCTGAATATTGTTGCCGACCATGTCCATCCCTTTATGACCACAGTGTACCCATCTTATGATGGATGCTTCCAGCAGAATAATGCACCATGTCACAAAGCTCAAATCATTGCAAACAGGTTTCTTGAACATGGCAATGAGTTCAGTGTACTCAAATGGCCTCCACAGTCACCAGATCTCAATCCAGTAGAAATGTGGTGGAAGAGATACTAGCAAGATCCACCTAATAAGTGGCAAGTGAGTGTAGGTCTCTTCACTAGATCCCAGTTGCATTCTGGATCCAGATTAAAAATCTCACCCTTCCACATTTGCTTATGAATCATTATTTGGGTAAATGCATTTTCTTTAACTGAACACTTTTAACAACCAGCATGTTTTGCTGGGCTTTCGTTTCATTGATTGCATGAACGAGGCAAACAGTGTGAGGCCCTTCGCCACATCCATCTGCAACCTGGGAAACAGATAATCACAGCCTTCAAACTGCCACATCAGCAGGGCCACTCAGAGAAAGCCTGTGCTGACATTACACATCTCTGTGGAGCAATGAGGCACATGAGAGAAGTGGGCAGAGAAAGCACAAAAAAGAAAAAAAAAAGAGCTGTGACATCTTTTACAGAGTAGAGCAGGTCAGAATCCTCCCTGCAGGCACAAAGTTTTCACAGCATGTTACAGCAGCAGTTTTCACCACATGTGCCTAAGAGATAGTCAATTACAAATATAGTGATATTAAATGTACAAAAAGCACATTATTTCATTTTTGAAGATGTTTAGGCTGCTTGTGATTATTTGTTCAATTACAGATCAATGCCTGGGTCTACAGAATGTGCGAATACTGGAAAAAAGCAACCACAGTTCACTAAAGCCTGTTTTGTCAGACAATCCTATGAAAAAAAAAAACCCCAAAAAACATATCACATCTTCATGAAAAGTTAATATTTTTAAGTGATTTATCACATCTCAAAAGGTTTCCATTCCGGGATTACGTAAAGCAGTTAATTAATTTTCATTATTTGGCATATGAGATTTACTTGCCTGTAATCCAGACTGCTGCATGATTATAACAGATAAAGCGCTGGATTGCTTGCCTTGTGTCAGTGGACTGGAGAGCAGCTGGCTTAAGGGTCTTGGTGAATCCAAGGGGATCTTTGAACACAGGGCGAGCCTCTGCAGCAGCATGGTCATTTTATAGTCTTTAATACAAGGTAGAGAAATGCAAACCGCGGGGTAAGGAAAAAAAACACAAATGCACAGTACGACAAAAAACAAAAAACATCTAGTTTTGCTATTCACGTAATATATAAGTCTTCTAAATATGCAAAATGAAACCTGATCCCTTGCATCCACGTGTACAGTCAAAATATAAATAACCCTCCGGCTCCCTGCATATCAAAGTGTTTCTTCTTATTTAACCTCCTGAAGTCTCAGCATATGCTGTCCTGTGTGCCCTTGTTATCTGTTAAGGCTTGCTCATCTTCTTCAACCTTTCATTCTTTCATTTATCGCAGCAGCAGAACTCTGAACTCCTCCCCTCACTGATGAAACTGCAGCTTACAGCAAAACAGGAGGACAACGGAGCTACCGTTTACAAAAATCTTTTTAAAATCCCACTAATAATTACAATACATGACTAACTCTCACTTGGTAGGCTGATATTAAATTATAAAGCTTTGAATTATTAAATGATGGCGAAGTGGCAGGAACTGACGTCAAGCCGGCCGGCGAAATGCGGAAAAAGAGCGGAAGACGGTTGTCTATTCATTTTTTCAAAATAAAACCTCGCCTAATTTTTAATTTTTAATTTTTATTTTACTCAACTACCAAGTTGAATTCATAAAGTTAACGATACATATAACAGTGTTAACATTTCTATTCTTCAGAATTTGGAAATATAAAATGCACCAAAGTAAAACTGTGCAACCACCATTAAAAACACATTACCTTAAATAGATTAAACCTATTTAAATGCTTTATATTTTCTCATAAGTGCAGCCTGACATGTTTACTAGCCTATTATTGAGAAATAGAATGAGAAATAATGCTCTGCAAGCTCAATGTTTGCCAAAAAACTAGGATTTGCAAAACGTGGAATGTATTTGTGTGTATGGAAGCTTGTTTCCTCCACTGAAATGAAAAATTTTCCAGAAATTTGGAGTTATTATCTAAAATCTTCGGGTTATTATATCAAAATTTCGATTTACCAGCTAAGTATCTCTAAATTTAGAGTAACGTCTGAGTAGGTCAAATTAATTTCAAGTTATTAACTTGACATTTCGACTTAATACCCCCCTACCCCCTTCAATGGCGGAAACAAGCTTCCATAGGGTGAACATTTTCAGGATGTTTTAATGGGGTGGGAGAGGGGAAACCAAGAACATCCATGAGTAGATTTTAATTACATACAGCATCACATGTTATTAGATTAATGTTTTTATTAATATATATATAATAACTTACCTAAATTCTGCAAACTAATAAGTAAATAAATCTTAAAATATGGAGTAGAAAGTATAACATTTGCAGCCAAAATATAGTGGAGTTTGAAATAGAAAACAACATAGCAGTGTTCTTTACTGGAGACCTCACCTGACTGAATGTAGTAAGTTAGATTCCACCACACTCACCATGCTCTCATCCAATGGTGTTGGGCATTGTAATATTAACAATACTCTACCCCAGTGGCACTGATGGAGAGGCACCAAAGGTGAGGAACAATCACATTTCAGGGGGCGGGAGGGCTGGTGCAAACCCATGCAAACCACTTGTGCCTCTGCTGGTGTAGGTTTAAAGGTTTTTAGGAAAACAAAAGATCATAAAACATAAAACAAACTAACTACAGTACAAGCCATTTTTTCCCTCCATGATTTTCTTTCTTATAAAACTTTTTAAAATAACTTAGTACTTTTGTAGCAAGCAGTTTATTGTTTAATAAAAATCTTGACTTGAGTGTTGATGGTTACTTACAGCAACAATAAATTCTAAATGCATTTTCAAGCCATTAGAGCATACAGAACTGTTTAAAACCCAAATAGTTTCCATTCAATTCTTCCTTCATTATTCTCAGTTGATCAATTTAAAACTAACTGGAAGCAGTGGGTGTAGAAATCATGCCCTGTAGTATTACCTTGTCACCTACATTTCAATTACTCACTGTGATTGAAAAACAATCAAAGCGCTGCAGAAGAGTATTTTGGTACCTACACTATCCTGCTGGGACAAAATGAAGAGTGACCCACAGCAGACTTGAGTCACACCGTTGAACCCCCACTGCCCCTGGGACTATAGATAACTAAATTGACTCCTGTTGCTCCGGCTAAGTGTGTGTTATTCCATTATACCTGTCCTGTTCTTTTCTCTGTTGTCTGCTTTTGCCCTTTATCTGTTCTTCCATGTTCCTCCTCTTCTTTGCTCTTTTATCTGTATATCTGACTCAGGGGAAGGAACTGACCCTTACCGTACTCCTGCCTGCACTGATCCACAAACACATGTTTGTTTGTGAGTGTGTGTGCATCTGTGCAACATCTTAATTCTATTTATTTTTGGCTCTTTTTAACTTTTCCTCTGCTACATATGCAGCGTTGTGTGAAGTTTCTTCACACCTATTTTATGGATTATGATGAAACACACATTCAGGCCTCCCTCATGACAAAGATTAGGGATGTTGATGATGCTGTTTTTTTTTTTGTTTTTAAATATAGTGCCATTATTGAGTAGATTTGATACTTTAGTTTATGACTACAGCACTAAGGACATTCCTATCATACTGAACCTAGCATACTGAAATATTTAATGCTTCTAAGCAAAGGTCACATTATCTCCGCTTAACATCAACATGTTTTTATTTGAGCTGTTAGCAGCTCACAGATATTCACATTTACCTCTAAACACTGAGTACAGCTTGAGTATAGGTGCACACGCACATGGCTGAATCCTCTCATGTTCAGAATACAGAGTAATAGCATTTTATTAAATGTTTTCATTGCATTACTGACTAATACCCACAAACTTAATTAACTTGATTAATATAGCACAGTGGTAGAGTGGTTAGCACCATCTCCTCACATCAAGAAGGTCCTGGGTTTGAATCCACCAGCTGGCTGCCCCTCCCTTGGTGTAGAGGGGCCTGTTCTCCCCGTGTTCTTGTGAGCAGTTGGGGCTGGAATAGACTCCAGTCCCAAACTGAATAAGTGGAAGAAAATGTATAGGGGAGTCTGTCCTTTTAGGCTCTAGTAGTTGTTCTATTAAAGTGGAAAATAAACATTTAAAAAGTAGGAGCATAACTAAGGACACTTTTAGCTGCTCCCTTATTCACAAGGGGTTGCTACAGCAGTTGGCACCACATGTTCAACTTGGCAGATGCCCTTCCTGACACGACCCTTCCAGTCTGGAATGAGGCTCTTATACATGTTAGGTGAATGTGTAAACCACTACACTATGGTGCCACATACTCAGCATAACTAACAACAATAATAGAGCTTTACAGTTAATTACCTGTTTAGTGCCAATAACAATCCAAATTGTCTCAAGGGTGGGAAATATCTGTGAACAATCAGGGGGCTGAAAGTAATAACTGTCTTTAAACAGGAAGATCTAATAAAACCCAGGGCAATAGTGATGTGTCGTTCGCAAAAGAGCCGGCTCTAAGAGCCGATGCTTGGTAGTGAATCAGAAGAGCCGACTCCCATTGAATGAGAGCCGGCTCCCTAATTTCTCATTAGCTCTGCTCACAAACCCGAGGACA
>JASGAU010410696.1:0-25796 GCA_030220045.1 Australoheros facetus | reverse complement strand
GACCAAGAGTAAAAGAGAAAATAGTTCCTTTATAGTATACCATCCTCTTCCGTTATCTGTGGGGAGTTCAGTTTCCCACTACCATGTAGCACCTGCATGAGAAAAGAGTGCGTCACGGCCTTGGGCGCCGCTTACAGTCAGGTTGTTTTCCCGTCTTCACACACACTGGTCTTTGTGTTAAAAAATTACAATTACATTCCAAAGAAGTACACAGAGGTTATTTGAGTTGAAAAACAAATTTTCCCATTACAGTACCTTTGAGTGTTTGTAAGGGGACCCTGAGTAGAAGCTTGGAATTAATTTGGTAGACCTGAGTTGTACTCCTGAAATCTTTGTTGTTAGATGAGAGGACTTTGTAAATAGTCTTTGTAATTAGAGAGACAACTATAGAGACAACTAAAAGCTTGTGTTTGTTGTTTTGGCATTGCTTATCTGCTAAGCAAATAAAGTGCTGTTTATTATCCGCAGTGCTACTGTGCTGCTGGCCTCTTCCTGGGAGTGGTAGGAGTGAGAGTCACACTTCACGTTATGTTGACCTTGCCCCTATGCTGAAGACGTTTCATATTGCATAACTACGCTTTGAGTTTCAATATTTAAGGTGAGGGTATGCTATTGCGTATGCCTTCGTTTGTTGCAGTCAGTGTATAATCATTAGTCTCTGGAGCTTGAAAAGGGCGACTGGACTTATTTTAAGTTTCTTGAAGACGTTTAATGCTCATCCGAAAGGCTTCTTCTCTGTGTTAGGATTAATTTATTGCCACCTAGTGGCCTCATGGCGCAACAAGAATGAGAGCCTTATTACAAAGGCTCTCATTTGCCATATTCATAAATAGCAAAAAAAAGCACTGTGTGCATACTGTGAGCAATACAAATGATCTGCACCAAGAAAAAGTATATAATAAAAAAATAATAACAACAATTAAATAAACATGGAACTATTCATGCAATTATTTAGGCATGGCTGCTTGGCCATGGAAATGCATGCTACGAAGCTCCCAGCTTGAGCTGATGTTAGTGCTAGAGGAGGTTTGGAACTTACTGAATTAGCAGAGCATAGATGATGTTTACACACTGTGCCTCAGCAACCTGTTAAGCCACTTTGTGACTGAGTTGACGTGGTTCCTAAATCCTTCAATCCATCCATCCACTTCTGCTTATCCTGTTCAGGGTTGCGGGGTGGAGCCTATCCCAGCTGACATAGGGCAAGGCAGGGTACACCCTGTACAGGTCGCCAGCCTGTCGCAGGGCCATCACAGAGAGACAGACAACCATGAATGAAGCTAATGGCTCTCATTCACACCTATGGGCAATTTAGAGTGGCCAATTAACCTAACCCCAGTAACTGTGTGATGTGGCAGAACTTTAATGTCTTGCAGGTTTTATATTTGCATGTTTTTAAATGTTTGTATTGCATGCTTTTATTGTTTGGGTTTTACTTCCTGCCACATCAATTAGGGGAATGGGCCACACCTGCTGGGGCATCTTTATAAAGACTGGAGGAGCAGCAGGGAAGGAGGAGCAGGCAGAGGAAGCAGCAAGATGGCGGTGCAGAAAGGACACAGGAAAATGGAGAAAAACCAGAAAATGGACTGAGGAAATGGAGCTGGCCCAAGCAAAAAAGGAGAACCAGCAGAGTTGATACACGATGGTCATGGGAGAGAACGACAAGGGACTTCATAATATGGTGAAACCGAAAGAGAACTGTGTGTTGCGATGACCATAGTGAAAACGGAAATGTGTACATAATGTTTTGCTGGACTTCAAGCTTGCCTTTTGTTCATTTTATTTTGTTGTAATAAATAGCATGCTTTTTTACTTACTCCTTGGTTGCCTCCCATCTTTGTTTTTGTTTTGTTTTTAGCTGCTCTCTGCCTGATTTAAATGAACCGCTCCCCTCTTCCACATAACAACTGCATGTCTTTGGACTGTGGGAGGAAACCGGAGTACCCGGAGAAAGCCCACGCAGACACGGGGAGAACATACAAACTCCACACACAGAGAGAGCGAGAGAGGCCCTGGCCAAGGTGGAATCAAACCCAGGCCTTCCAGATGGTATTCTAACTGTGAGGCAGCAGTGCTAACCACTGCGCCACCGTGCTCCCCTAAATCCTTCCACTTTGCAAAAATACCACGTACAGTTGATCCAGGAATATTTAGGATGGAACAAGTTTCCCAAACTGACTTTCTGCAGTTATGGCATCCTATTATAGTACGTACCACTCTCAAATTCAGTGAGATCTTCTTTCATAAATAAGAATAACTTTATTGATCCCAAAGGGAAATCCATGTCTGGCATAGCTCATCTGCTATTTGTATTAGAATTTAAAAGCCTGATGGCTGTGCATACGAGGAGACTTCCATTACTGATGTTTTGGGGTTTGTTTGTTTTTTGTTCCATAAAGATGTTATAAAGTGGGTGATCAGAGTTGTCCAGGATGGCTTCTGTGTTGGTAACTTATATGCCAAGTGGTGGTAAGACACACACAAATACATACATATACACACAAATGCGCATATATATATATATATATATATATATATACACACTGTAGCCCTATATGTTAACAATTTCTCTTGCAGTACATATTTATTAAAATAACAGTTTGTTTTTTAAACTAAAGGATTTGTGAGGGGGCGTAAATACAGAATTCATCGTTCCACCATGGAAAGCTGGTCTTGGAATAACCGATGAAGGTGTTTTTTCTTTCGTTTGTTTTTCCTCGACCAATATGGGAATTTTAATGCAGTAATAGTTCAAAGTAACAGAGTCGTATATGCATTTCGGTTTCTGTTTGTGAACAATTTGAAATAAAGTTAGAGAAAGTGTTCCAGGAAGTGACGTATATAACTCGCTGAGTATAATGGCGCCTCTAGATTTAGATAAATATGCAGAGATCGCAAAACAGTGTAAATACCTCCCAGAAAACGACCTTAAGGTAAATGTGACTTTCTTGACGTTTTCGCCTGTTGTGAGCAGATACTGGTGGCGCAGTCTAGCTGCTGTTGGAAGAGCGGAATTAGCTTCAGCTAGCTAGTGATGCTAGCCTGTTGATTTCATCATCTGAGTCAGTAAAATATGATGGCGCTTAGCTGTCGCAGCAGAATAAAAGTTAAATTGGCCTGGCAGATGTTAATGAAGCAGGAACGACAGTGTCCTGAGGGAATGTTATTTTTCTGAAGGGACCACATATCAGTGAGGCGGTGCTGCTAGCTGCTGTCATTCGGTCTGACCGCTGCTTGTAACTGTACTGTACCTCCAGAGACTCACAGGGCTCCCTCTAGCTAGCTCGTCGTGGGTTTTGTTTGGATAACGCATAACGCTCTAACTTCAACTGAAGGGAGCAACTTTAAAAGCAGTCGTAGTGACCAAGAGTACTATTTTAGATCCTATAAAGCTCACTTAAATTTATATAGTAACAAGCTGTGACAGGTTCATCTCCTCCTGCAGGTTATTCACCTAACAAGGGGCAGCTGACTCTGGCTCCCAGCATTTGTAAACTATCGGTGTTGTTTTTGCCCTCCGAGAGACAGCAAGTGATGATGCATAATATTCAAAGGAACTGAGGTGTATGGATGCGGTCACAGTTCCAGTCGCTTTATAGTTGGTGACAGTCCTTGTGAAAACACGAGTCTTGCCCAGAGTTGATCTGTTCAGTGGTCTATGAAAGAAAACTAATTACTGTGCACTCAAAATGAATGTGAAAATTTGAAGAAAACAGTCTTTCAGTCACTGTCAACATCACTGGTTGCTACAATGAGTTTTTTAAGCGACCTGTCATATACAGACCTTATCTGTCCCCAGTACCCATGCTTCATGAATATGCTAACTGTAACAGTCTTGGCACCTTTCACTCAGCATCTTGCTGCTGTGCAGATTCCCAGCCTTTTTGTATTTATGTCATGCCCTGCACAAGCCTGCCAGATGAGCATTTAAATGATTCATTACTTTCAGGAGCAGGTCAGCAGTGAGTAAAGGTTATGTGTATTCCACATACAGCAACACAGACTCCCTTTGTTTGGCTAGTGTTTGTTGCTTGGTGAGGGTTACTGTTACATGCTTGGGTTTAGGCAAAAATGTCAGGACTCGAGCCAGTCAGTAACAGATCAGAGGTCGTTCTCCGCCACATAAGAAAAAAACGTGTCATTCCTGTTGCCAATATGGAAGATAGCCTTCCAATATTTACTGTCCAAATGGAAGATATGCTTGGATTTGTTGTTTGCAGGGTACTAATTCTGAATCCTGGAAAAAAATATATAGCGGCAACTCTTCCTCAGGAGACTTGGATTGTAAATGCAATCCAAGTCAGCAAAAAGCTGAAACAGAGTTTGCTGACATGTTTGTGTCAGCAAAAGCAGGAGTCTTGAACTGTGGCTCTGAAGTAGTTCTTTTGCCCATCTTCAGTGGCTCCCTATCACTTTGGCCAAAAAAAGAAAGAAAAAAAAAATAGATGAATACAAAATTTATCCTTATAATTTTGCTGATTCTCAATTGTGGTGGTGTCTAGCATGGTGTAACTTTGTTATGTATTCTATATGCAAAAAAATCTAAAGCTGTTGAGGAAAATTGAGAATTTAACAGTGTGTGCACAGATTTGTTTGCTTTCTCCACCAGCTCTGCAGGACTTCAGTCAAAATCAAATTGAAACTTTACTATTTTTCATTTCCTTGTGCTGTTTTCAAAGCTATTAAGCTGCCAATTGTTTGAGCTATTTTCAAAGTAGGATCCTTTTAAATGTAATAACTATCCACAAACAGGAAGGACTGAAAGTGCTTTATAACTGGTCTGTTTCAGAAAAGGACTAAACATGCTATACAGTACTGTGTAAAAGCCTAAAGAAGACAACTTAGCATAGAAGACAACTTCGCAAAGAACCAATTTTAAAATATAACTTTATGCACTCTTACTAGTAGCCTGTTGCAAAAATAAATCTTGGCATGGTGTGCAGTGTGCCTTTTAAAAAAACTGAGGAAACTGGACAAATGGAGGACAAAAGTGCCAGCCCTACAAAACTATTTTCAGCAGATGAACAGTATCTGAAAGTCATGTCCTTAGGAAATGGGGAAAAAAATCCAGCAAAGACCTGAGAGATGCATTTTGTCATCTTCCTTTTTCCGTATGAACTATTCCAAACACTATCCCGCCTGGATAGAACATGTACAACAGAACACTATCAATCGTTGATTGGTCTCCCCAGATCCCAGATTCAACATTATTGAAGCACCATGGATCATCTAGACACAGAGCAGAACAAAAGGCAGCCAACAATCAAGGAAGAGTTTTGAAATATCCTTCAAGAAGCCTGGAGAACTCTTCCTGAAGACTACTTAAAGAAATTACTAGAAAACCTGCCTAAGAAAGTTCAGGCTGTGTTGACGAATAAACCAAAAAATAAAAGAATAAATCAAATGTTGATTTTCAGGCTCTTAAAAATTGTGAAAATTCTATTTTTGCCTAAAATACTATATTTCCATATATGTTTGCACATGTTTCAAGAAATGGCTCCACCTATTCCCCATTTTCCTAGTAAAAAATAAAGAATTGAGGGGTGGCACAAGACTTTTGTTTACAGTTACTATCAAAAAAAAATTATTGAAACTGCACAGCATTTGGGTAATTGTTCAGATTTCATTGCATCTTTGCTACCTGGGGTTTACTTCACAGTTTAAGCCTGATTTCTGTTTGTCAAAGTAATTCAATCTAATCTACTCTTTTGGCCCTTTATATTCCCACAAGCTTAAGACATTGAAGATTCATACATCTGCTATAAAATTGGTCTTATTTATAAATACTGAATGGCTAAACCTTTATGTTTTATGTCTGTTATGCTGTGATCTGTCTAGAGATTATGTGACTATGTGTGTGATCTTCTGCTGGAGGAGTCCAATGTGCAGCCCGTTTCTACTCCTGTAACAGTGTGTGGGGACATACATGGACAGGTAAAAATGGTGTCTCAAAACACGCTGTTTCTAAGCAACATGTGTACCCTGACTGTTATCATATTGTTCATCTTCTTAATGTTGGTCTGTCCTGTAAATAAATGAATGAATAAATACCTAAGTGTTTATGTCTTTGTGTTGTAGTTTTATGATCTTTGTGAACTCTTCCGAACTGGTGGCCAGGTTCCAGACACAAATTACATCTTCATGGTTAGTTCTCAAGTTAATAGAAGGAAGCAAACTTTTAGAAGCAGCATTCTTAATTGATTCTGTTTAACAGGTGTGTTGGGACAGTGTTTTTCATAAACCTCTGTCATCTGTAGGGCGACTTTGTCGACCGAGGGTATTACAGCTTGGAAACGTTCACCTACCTGCTAGTGCTGAAAGCCAAATGGCCTGACCGCATCACTCTTCTACGTGGAAACCATGAGAGCAGGCAGATCACCCAAGTTTATGGCTTTTATGGTGAGATTTGATTCACTTTTTTCTTTGATGAATTGGATTGTATTTGTATTGTATTGAAACCTAGAAATAACAGATTGTGTCCGAATAAAAACAAAACAAAAAAAAACATAAAACAAAAGAAATAACTTGTAAAGCTGAAGGATGCTTTTCAGTATATTTTGGGTATAGATAAAATGTACAGTACTGTGAAAAAGGATTATCCCCTTTCCTGATTTCTTATTTTTTTTGCATATTTGTCACATTTTAATGACAAATATTACAATATTACATTTGTTTGATCTGAAACAAAGATAACCAGAGTAAATACAAAATGCAGTTTTTAAATGATGATTTTATTTATTAAGGCAAAAAAGCTATCCAGACCTACCTGGCCCAATGTGGAAAATGTAATTTTCCCAAAGAAGTCCTGAATTAACTGTGATTAACGGTAGCGGCGGACTCTGGCTGCATGACCGCAGATGCTCATCTCTGGATGAGTGATCTGGAACGATCATTTCGTTGTGTGCCTTGTGTGCACAATGACAATGAGTTGAATCTAACATTTTCACTAGCCACACCCAGGCCTGATTACTGCCAACCTGTTGATTCAAGATAGCACTTGAATAGAACCTGTCTGACAAAGTCAAGTAGGATAAAAGCTCTAAAAAACAAACAAACAAACAAACACATCATGCCACAATCTAAATAAACTCCAGAACGAATGAGAAACAAAGTCATTGACATCTGTCAGTCTTACCTTGCTATTCAGCTGCTATTTGTAATTCACCACTGCACCTTAAGACCATTTCAAGTTGTTGCTGCTATAGTAGAATGCTGCTATACCTGATCTTAGTTTTAGTTTAATGTATTGTCTATTTTTATTACTTATCCTAGTTTCCATCCATCCATCCATTCATTCTCTTCTGCTTATCCTGTTCGGGGTCGTGGGGGGGCTGGAGTCTATCCCAGCTGACATAGGGAGAGAGGCAGGGTACACCCTGTACAGGGCTCATCTAGTAGGATAGCTATCCATTTATTATTTATTTTTCTGTACTTATTTAAATTGTATTTTATTTATTACTATACTGTTGTATATTACTACTATAATCCTATGTTTGACCTACACTGAGACCTGAGAAACTACATTTTGTTCACACGTCTCATAGTATGAAAGCTCGGTCTGAGTCTGGAAAGGGTTACAAAGTAATTTCTAAGGCTTTAGGTCTCCAGCAAACCATAGTTACAGCCATTATCCAGAAATAACAAAAACAGTGGTGAACCTTCCCAGGAGTATCCAGCCTGTCAAAATTATTCCAATCACGCATTAATGATCCATCCAGGAGGTCTCAAAAGAACCCAAAACAACATCTTAAGAACTGTAGGCCTCACTTACCTCAGTTAAGAGGCTGGGCGAAAATAGGAGAGTTCCAAGGCAAAACTCACTGCTGACCAAAAAGAACACACAGAATTGTCTCATATTTGATAAAAACATCTCGAGGATCCTCAAGACTTTTGGGAAAATATTCTGGCTGTTCACGGTGGAAACCCCTCCAGTGTTGCTGAATTCAAACAATTCTGCAAAGACGAGTGGGCCAAAATTCCTCCACAGTGATGTGAAAGACTCATTGCCAGTTATCACAAATGCTTGATTGCAATTCTTGCTTCCAAGTGCAGCACAACCACTTACTTTTTCTTTTCTTTTTTTTTTTACTTTTTTACATGGGGCCAGGTAGGTTTGGATTGATTTTTTTTTTCTCTTAATAAATGAAATCATCACTTAAAAACTGCATGTTGTATTAAGTCAGGTTATCTTTGTCTAATATCATAATTTGATCTGAAACATGTAAGTGTGACAAACAAGCAAAACCAACAGAAAAATGAGATTAAAAAAAACAAATCAGGCAGAGGGCAAATAGTTTTTCAAGGCACTGGGGAAATTTCTTCAACGAGATCAAAATGACTTTGTATTGAATGAGTTCATGAGTTGGCCTTTATTTATTAATATGTAATGAAAATTTGAAAATTTTGTTTTATTTGTATCTGAGTAGCTTGAGGTGACCGTTTCAAATTAACACTATATAAATAAAAGTGAATTGAATAAGTTCAGCTGATTAATCTGCTCACCATATTAGTGGCGATCTGCACACCTGCAGACTTTGTTGTCATTCATCTCACTTTTTTACTCTTACAGATGAGTGCCAGACTAAGTATGGGAATGCAAATGCCTGGCGTTATTGCACCAAAGTCTTCGACATGTTAACCGTTGCAGCTGTGAGTATTGAAATGTTAAATATACTTTATACTGGTTATGAGATTTGTCCAGATAGATGACAGCTGCTCATATTTTGAAAGAATTATGCATATAAAAGTGACAGCTCTCTAGAAGTGAAGCTAAAATATCTTCATCAGCAGCTGGCGCATGGGCCAAGCGAAACTGATGTGCACCAGCAGATCCGTGCATGCATGTGCTCTTTGTGAAATTAAGGCTTATACACTTTCTTAAAAAAATGATTAAACAATAAGTTCTTTGTGACACATAAACAACAGAGCAAAATAGTCACGTGCCTCTTCAGTGAGCCTCCTATCCTGCAACTCCACCATCTTGGACTGCAACTGGCACCTATCTGACTAATGATATGACATGTATGACAAGTAATGTTTACTAATGCTTTGTGCGAATGTTTTTCTTATCTAATAGTGTCCCTTTCCTAATTAATCTGATAAATCTTAGAAATTAATTTATTTGGATTGTTTTTGGTTCAGTTTTAAGTTCACTTTTATTTATTTCGTGTCAGTTTACAACAACAGGGTTCTCAAAGTGTTTATTTTATACGATTTTCCTCATCACTGGCACTGTGTCACTTTGCTGTTATTAACCAAGAAACTGATCTTTTTTTCAATAGACTTAGATATAATTCATTTCTTCTTGCATGCCATTCCAGTGGGTCCTTTGCTCTCTGAAAACGACCCATTTCTACGTAACAAGGTTAACGATCTTATAACTTTTGAGTTCTTTTTCATCTGTTATATTTGATGTCTTTGTTAAATTTTTCCACTATTGCCTTCTGAGTAATTACTTTCTGCAGACACACACCATTCCTCTTGTCACTCTTAAGACACTCAATGCAAATTGCATTCTGTCATGCATCTGTCGCACATGGTTGATCTCCTGCACTATGTCAAAACTGGAAGTTGCATTTGATTTGGGGAATTTGGATGAAGTCAGAGAGGAGTAGAAATCTTGCTTCAGCATAATGGAGCACCTATATGCCATGTAGCACAGGATCCCACACAGAATCCTGGCTCACAAAAGTTAATGTGTGCTTGTGTGCAAAGTCTCAGAACTGTTATCCAAGAGTGTATCTGTGATTCCTAACAATTTGTTTTGTGTTGTTTTCTTCCAGCTGATGGACGAGCAAATCCTGTGCGTCCATGGAGGCCTGTCTCCAGACATAAAGACCCTCGACCAAATTCGAACCATTGAGCGGAACCAGGAAATCCCCCACAAAGGAGCATTTTGTGATTTGGTGTGGTCAGACCCTGAAGATGTGGACACCTGGGCCATCAGCCCCAGAGGAGCTGGTTGGCTTTTTGGGGCCAAGGTCACAAATGAGGTTGGTTTCTTGATATTTGTGTATTAAAGGCGCTGTTTACATTAAAATGGGGTTTTAGAGTGTTTTCAGGTGTAAAATAAAAGCTGTAAAAATATGCACTTGCTTAGTACTGGCATTACTGTAGCCCACTGACAACTAAACTATTTCCCAGCTGTATAAACAAATTAGTTTAATCCACGTGCTACATTTGCCCATAGTCTCCCCCCCAAATTATCATGCTGATAACATGGAGATGGGGAGACTCCACTGAGAAGAACAGTGAGCAGTCTCACTCGCTGTTTGAGCCAAACTTAGTGGTTCTCTAATGTGTTCTTGCTTTAACAAATTGGGTAAGGGGAATTTGAATAGGACAGACTGGTTTATTACACTTATATCAACCACAACAACCCCATCTACAAAAGCTCTGCTTAGCCTGATATCACAAACTTCATAATCACAGAGCCATGTTTTACAGACACTTCAACCATTCATTTTTACCATAGAGCTACAGCTGTGTTTGCTGTGAACTGTGAAAATGGCCTTTTGAAGCTTCAGCAGTGTTACGTCCTGTTGTGTTCTGATGGTCAGCAGAGGGACACTATAGTGGGAATTGCATCATTGTCCGGGGACCATAGCTGGATTAACATGTACTTCTGTATTTGAAGTACTCGTACAGCTGTCAGAGTGCCAGAGACACTTTAAATTAAACTTGATATGAATTATGTAGCCTACTTTAATAAGTTAACATGAATGGATGGATATCAGTTGAACAGCTGAAGTGAAGCTGTGTTTACCTTTTATCTATTCTTTCAAGCTGTTTTATGTGTGTTTAAAAAAAAAAAAAAAAGGTTTATAATAACATTAGGTTAAAAAGATATATTAACCAGCTTAATGGTTGTAGCTTGTATAAATGTGTAGCTTTTTGCATTGTGAATTTCTCCAAACTGAATTGGTTCTTGGCAGCAGCAAAAAGATTATAGTAGCCTTGTTTTGGGGTTTTAACGGTTTCATTTCCTCTTCCTTTTCTTCTGTTGTTTCTTTCTAAAAACTGCAGTTTGTCCACATCAACAACCTCAGGCTGATCTGCAGGGCTCATCAACTTGTCCACGAAGGGTACAAGTTCATGTTTGACGAGAAGCTGGTGACCGTGTGGTCAGCTCCCAACTACTGCTATCGCTGTGGCAACATTGCCTCCATCATGGTCTTCAAAGATGCTAACACAAGAGAGCCAAAGCTCTTCAGAGCAGTGCCTGACTCTGAAAGAGTCATCCCGCCCCGAACAACAACACCATATTTCCTGTAAGTGGGTTAAAGCTCAAACGCACAGCCATTTGTGCATTGCACAATGCTGACTGGGACAGTGGCATCAGCACTTGAGAACCCATATACATTTAGTACATTTAGAGTATCTAGAGTGCATTTTTGGTGCCAACTGTCAATTGCTACTCCCACTGTGTGCATTTAATGCCATTATTCTGCAGCTTAAATCATTACAGCAAAGGCAGCTTGCTGAGCTGCGTTGTACTGCTATTGTATTAGAGGAAGGATGGAAGTCAGCTGACCCCTGTCAAATGTTCATATTTATAAATCAACATGAAAGTTCACTGCTGGGCAAACTGCGCATGCAGTGTTCTAAAGACTCTTCTATTTTATTTTCTTATGTATTACAGCTGCGTGTAAGGAAAAAGCACTGCACAAAAGGAAATGTTGCATCTAGTATAACATATTTCAAGATGTACACACCTCGTGATCTGTAAAATGAATAAATATGTAAACCTGAGAGTTCATGTGTGAAATAAAATGTATTCTTTCCCATTTTGTTGGAAATATTAGTATTGTTAAATCTATGGTACCCAAAAGATTCTCTGTAACTTTCCACAATATACTCTTGTAATTATAATTTTTGTGTGTTGCCTTTAAATAAAGAAATATAAAAAAAAATTAAAGTTAAAAATTGATGCTTGAGTGAGGGGTCAAAAATGACTCCAGGCTTCATCATAACAATACTTTTGAGGTTTGAACTTGTGGTACTGCAATGCTAGGGCTGCCAGACACTTCACTTTATGGAATGTTATTCATTCATGGAAAGGAAAACCCAAAGGTTAGATACCAGGTCACAGTTCAACATATACTGGGTGGACTCAGAGCATGAACACAATGTATCATTTTGACAGACAGGGTTGTAAAAATTCTATCATAATTTTATCCATTTTAAGTGTATGCTTTTAAATGATAATGACACCAACTTGATCAGAAAGGTAATAAACATAAGATGTTTTTGTTTTTCTGAAGGCATGACAGAAAAGATAAAACAGTTTATACTCCTGATGCCAACACGTGGTTTTTCTTTTCTGCTTTATAGCAGATGCACTACAATGGACCGGTACTTACATAGCACCTTTCCACTCAGTTTGAGCAGCCAAAGCACTTTCTACTACATGTCACAGTCACACAGCACTTTTATCCAACATTCACACACTTATGGATGCATCATGGGCAATGTGGGGTTCAAGATGGTTAGAGGTCAAGTTAAAAGACATTGTAGAACCCTCCACACCACTTATTAAAAGATTTAATTTAAGTGTATGTGAATATTTGAGCCTGTATGTGTACTGACCCTGTGTGAATTAGAGAAAATACAAAATAAATTCAAACTTGTGCCCCCCATTTAAAGATATATGCTGTACAATCACCCCACTCCAAAGACATTACAAACAAGTTTTAAATTTCCACTTCAACAAATGTCACCTGATGAGCAGTCTTTACCTTTGAATCATTTCTCATCATCCTCTCCAGCCCTGCCTTTCTTCATCTCAGTGTCACACATTAATATTTTTTCTTTCCCTGGAATATACACAATCTGTGTGACAAACTTTATCGGTAGCCTTTATCAGGGTCATCAAAAAATATATTGCCGGCAGCACTTTAAATAGTACATGTGTTTGAGTGGAAAAATGTTTGTGGGAGAAAATATTTTTTAAAAGAGCCTCGTATTTATATCCACCAAATGTGTATAAAATTTTGTAGTGGAAAATATTCACCCTATCATATACATCTAGCAAACATAAACAATTGAAAGTAATATTTTGGCTAAATAAATGTATTAACAATTAATGAATTTGAAGAATGTGAAAATGGAGAATCTACAGAATCTACTCTACTCGGTGATTATGACCGTAACTTTGTATAAAGTATGTTCATATAGAGCCTCTAACTGTTGCTGCTGTTTTTTACATATAGGTTTGCATTTTTCGATCCTTCATATTTATATTTTAATTGAGCTTCTGTAACAAAACCCCTGGTTATCATGTATCATGTTATCATTGTGATTGCTTATCGTGCCTATAGAGAGCGCTACATTTCCCCACCTCTCACTTTTTCTATCCAATGAGCAGAGGCGTAGTCGTGACGTGTTCAGTCATCTGGTGTTGGGGTGATTACGTGTAAAGTCTCTTGGAACAGCTTTGGTGTAGCTTACTGACTAGCAATAGTTAGCATGCCAATTGAAACAGCAAGTTTATAGCTCATATTGTGGACTGCCGTTCTTTGAATGTTTTCAGAGGGCAAACATACAGTCATTCAACACCTTAAAACCTCACGGAGTGATTTTTAATCGAAGTTAAAATGGTAAGAGAAAGGTGACTCCAGTGTACGAGCAGTCGGCTAACATCACCCGGTGGTAATGTTAACTCTTATTGTTATGGTTAGAAGAGCTAGCTGGTTAGCTGGCTGTCAGAATAGGCTCCGAAAGCATAACTGTATTTCCCCCAATTTGTTGATCCCCACTTTGTTTTTGCAGCAATTTGCGACTAAACTCGTTCTTATTTTAGCTGTTAGTTTGAGTTTGGTAGAATACTGTGGAGCCAGGCCAAGAGAACAGATTTAGTTAGGAACTCCAGAGTCCGGGACAGGTGATTTGATAAATAACTATAAGATTTCACGGTTTTCTGTAAGAGAAGCCCGTGTCTATTAATGACACAAACGTTTAAAGGGCTAGTGCACTTACAGCAGGAACCACACAGAAAGCTGTTGTCTCCTCGGAGTGTTGGAGCCATGCCGGCTTCTGTGCCCTGTCTGATGGACAAACGGGCTGTTTTACTGTCAGTAAAAGTTTGTAAAATAATATGTCAGTGTGGCAAACCTACCACATGATGCCAAAAACTGTGGATCTTGTTCTGGACTCATTACAGCAATGTGACCGTACTCAAGCTTACTTCCTAAAAATGCATGCAGTTCCCATCTTAAACACCTACAATCCAAATAACAAACATGACCTATCCTCCTCTGTTATGTGCACATTCATCCTGTTGAACACTAAGCTTGTTCATGGATTTTTGATCAACAACCTCAGGCTGATCTGCAGGGCTCATCAACTTGTCTCTTCTCTTTTTGTAGATGTAGCAGAATGGAAGTACTATTAGGAGCCTCTTTGAAGTGGTACCGCATAAGGACGTGGTGCTGTTTGAACCAACAGAGCAAGGAACCTTAAACTCCATGCACTGGGTGAACCTGCATACTTTCCAGAATCTGAATTGCACTCAAAAAGAGAAACTGAAAGAAGAATATGTTTGCCAAACTGAAAAAGAAAATTGCTGAGGAGGCGGCCACAGCACCTCGGACTGGTGTTCGCATACCCCGCACCATCAGCAAGGAATCCATCACTTCAGTGGGAGCAGACTCAGGGGATGACTTTGTAAGTTCTTTGGAATTTTCACTGTTTAGTTTAGTAAGATAAATTTTATTTAGGAGAATGAAAGTAAAAACTATCAGGAGACCTCTTGTTAGAACTGCAGTGGAAACCATTAAGAAAACAAAAATAATAAACACAAAAAAGAAGGTCCTGGGTTTTAATCTAGTCTGGGACCTATCTGTGTGGTGTCTGCATAAGTCCACACACGCATGAGTCTGGGTTCTCTCTGGGTACTCCGGCTTCCTCTCACAGTCCAGAGACGTGTGGGGTTAGGTTACTGGCGATTCTGAATTGACCATAGAGCATGTGAGTGTGAATGGTTGTCTGTCTCTCTGTGTTAGCCTTGCGACAGACTGGTAACCTGTCCAGGTTGTACCCTTGCTCTCGTTCTCTGATAGCTGGCATAGACTAGGCCTGGTACTGGCCTTGTACTTTCGCTTTGACGTGACAAGAAACATTAATTTCTGTGTGGCTCATTCAGTACCAGTTGAGTAGAAAAGCCAACATGTTTACAAAATAAATATTACTACAACCTGCTCCCAGATCCTTGGTCTCCTGGTTTGCATTAAATATTAGAAGACTATTAACAGAGGAGTTAATAGTCTTCTAACAGAGTTACTGAGCACATCAGTAATGAAGGAAATGCATTTAACTTTCTCTTGCTTTCTGCTTTGATTCTCATGCTTATCTTTTGGTTTCATATTGTCTTTCACTTATTTTTTTCTGCCTTTTTTTGCTTTTCTATAGTAGTGCATTGAAAAGAATAATTCTAGTAGTAGACTTGCTTGTATTTGTAAATTGTTATTGTTTTGAACCTCTTCCTTTTGTTGATTTTCTTGTTTTTTGTGGTCATTTATTTCACACTTACCTCTTTTCAGGTTAGATTCAGCTGGTCTTATCTAATTCTCTTGTGGTTTTCAAGAACTGAACATTAGTCTGACCAGGATCACCCAGTTGGTCTGTTATTTTATAAGCTGTGTACTGAGGACAGGCTCAAGGACTGGAGAATGTGGTATGGCATTGTCTTGCATAAATAAGCAAGGCCTTCCCTGAAAAAAGACATCCAGTATTAATGGTGCCTTCACAGATGTCCAAGTTTGCTGTGCCATGTGCACTAATTGGCACTTTGGTAATTAAGATATCCCTAACATGGCATAGCAGCCTTCATAAGAAAATTGATGCATCTGAATGAAATATCTTGGAGATTTTTCAGTCATATATAGTCATTTTTAGTAGCTCTAATCTATTTTTGGCCTGACATGTTTTTTTGTTTTTGTTTTGTTCTCTTTAAAGAGGAAAGATCTGAGAATTGGATCCTCAGATCGTGTTCAGTTCACACAACGCTTGTGATATGTTTGCAGATGCTTTGTGTTTTCTCCATACAAGGCATTGCTGAAATATGAAGGCAAGTAACCTCACTGTAAGAGCTTCTCTGGCATCTCCTGTAAAGGCTGTGGTCCCACTGCATTTTTTTAATCCTCTCTCTGGCTGGATAAAAGCCTTTTAGCACCTTTGTCCATCTCTGTCAGTAGATAAAGATGTAATCAGTATTGCATCTCTCCTCTGAGTGATGCTCACATAAGAATAAATTGAATTGATTATTTAAACAGTTCTAAAAACGTAATGATTGTATGTCTTCAGGATGAAATTTGAGTCTCAGTCTTAAGAACAACATACTTAATACGAAGCTGTGTTTAGTATGCTATAGTACTTGACCATTTCCCTTATTTAAAAACATGTCTTTTAAAGAAAATGTTCCTGTCATAGCTTGTTAATCAAATCCATCTTGGTGTTAAAGCTCTGTTATTGGTTTTAACAGGAGGGTCTTATCTCTCACAGAGCAAGCTGAACTCCTGAGGCTCAGTTACACTTGGCTAAATAATTTAGTGATGTGGCTTTACAGCCAGCTGATCTGTGACATTGTGTTTTTGGGATGTAGTATAATAAGCATAGTAGCATAGGTGCACAGCTTGGCTATCTTGTTTGCATAACTCTGACTCCTGGTACTGTTTTTTTTTTTTGGTCATCAATATCATTTTGTTAGTTTTCCCGCAGCTGACTGGTCAGAAAACAGTGACATGATAGTGGTATTTCTTATATGGGACAACAGAGCATCTTTCCATGATCTAAAACAGTGGTTTCCAGATGGTATCCTGCGAGTCAACTCCAGATACTAATGTATTTTATGACATGATTACTAACATTGCACTCATTTCCTTTACAAAAATTCAATATACTTCAAAATACATCTGTCAAAGGGAACTCTAGTCTGCTGCACTTTTAACAGATAGTGGGAATTATACGTGTGACAAATCAGGATGTTAACAGCCCTTACCCCAAGTGTGTTGTCACGGGAAGTTGGCTAATTCTGTCATGTTGCCAGAGGCTAAAGAGGGACTTGAAAACCAGTCAGCCCCTCTATGAGAAATCTGGCCTACTTTGAAAGAGCCCTGGGTCTGACCCATAGACCCATAGACTGTTGGATTGTGTGATGGTCTGGCGATTGAGGCAAGTTGTATGTTAATATACACTGAATCGATAGCAAAGAAGAAGAAACTTCACACAATAACGACAACACTCCTGGCAACAGCAACACTTTAAAATTGCAGGTGTCCTGCTACATTGAGATGCTAAAAAAGGCTATCAGAATTGTCTATGTTTGAAAATACAGTCAGAATCAGATAACATAGAGCCTTTTTGTGCAGATATGAATACAGATATGCCTTGAAATTTTGTCTTGCCCACTGGTGTGCCTTGGGGACAAAAGTCGTTTGTGCCTGTCACTGGATTAAAGACATAGAAAACAGAGTGACCTCTAATATGAAAATGCTTTGAATCTTACAGTTTAGTGATTCTGAACAGTAATATTTTTCCGAAAAGATCTTTACTTTGCCGTCACACACAAACAGGTGATAAAATAAAAACCTGAATTTTTGACCCCTAAGGCATCTCATTTGGTGGCTTTAATATCTGTCTGTCTGTCAATCTTATCTTATCTATCTAAAATTGTGAAAACTTTCTTACTTTGCAGAAAAAAAGTTCAGTAATCTGAGAAATACCGTTTCTCCTTTGCCATCTTCATTGTCTGTCTGACTCCAGCTTGGCCTGTGCCTGTTTCTTTACCTGAACTATTAAAATTAGTTGATTCAACACAAGGACCCTTATTATTTCTTGACATTTTACCTGCATCCTTGTTCAGAAATGTCTGTCAGTCCCTGTGTGCACTATAATCAGCGCTTCACTGGTGTCTGAGCATATCAGGGTCTGCTTTTGAGTGTTTCTCTTCATATCTGTCTGAACGTTCCTTTTCTGTGGCTGCTTCCAAGTACAGGTCCTCTTCCGATTCTCTCTCCTATGGTGTGTTGCAAGGTTCTGTTTTGGGGGCTTTATTGTTTCTGTTATATCTGCTCCCTCTTCAGTGTATTTTGAGCACTTTACAGGACATTTCTTATCACTTCTATAGAGATGACACTCAGTGGTATATTTCTTTTAAGCCCCAAGATGGTTCTAAGTTGCAAATCGTGCGTAGGTGCTTAGGTTCTAAAGTTAAATGGCTGATAGTTTGCTCCAGCTTAATCAAAACAGACATCCTTGTTTGTCTCCATGACAGGTTTGTTTGTAAGGTAATGGAAAGTTGAGGTCCCCTTGTCACTTTCACTAAATCTTCTTTCAGGAACCTTGTTGTAATTTTTGACTCAGCTTTCACTTTGGATACTAATGTTAAATCTCTGTTTTGTTTTTGTTTCAATCACCATCACTACAGGTGCTGGTCATAAAATTAGAATATCATGAAAAAGTTGATTTATTTCAGTAATTCCATTCAAAAAGTGAAACTTGTATATTATATTCATTCATTACACACAGACTAATATATTTCTAATGTTTATTTCTTTTAATTCTGATGATTATAACTGACAACTAATGAAAACCCCAAATTCAGTATCTCAGAAAATTAGAATATTACTTAAGACCAATACTAAAAAAGGATTTTTAGAAATGTTGGCCAACTGAAAAGTATGAACATGAAAAGTATGAGCATGTATAGCACTCAATACTTAGTTGGGGCTCCTTTTGCCTGGATTACTGCAGCAATGCGGCGTGGTATGGAGTTGATCACTCTGTGGCACTGCTCAGGTATTATAAGAGCCCAGGTTGCTCTGATCGTGGCCTTCAGCTCTTCTTGTCTCTTGTTCAAGAGTGACTTGACACAAGGACTGCGACAGCTGAAACCCATGTCTGCATACATCTGTGCGTGGTGGTTCTTGAAGCACTGACTCCAGCTGCAGTCCACTCTTTGTGAATCTCCCCCACATTTTTGAATGGGTTTTGTTTCACAATACAACAGTGGCCCTTAGACTCTGGAATGCTCTTCCTCTTCCTCTGAGATCTGTGGACTTGGTGGTCTCATTCAAAAATCAGTCAAAAACTCATAGTTTTTGTTTTTAGCACTTTGTGATATCTATCTTCAATGGTGCTTTTATAAATAACATTTTACTTTACTTTTACTGTACACATGAACACAAAGGCAGTATCATGAATTCCTCTTGAAATGCGCTTTGTTGGATTTCTTTTAATTTGTTACCTGTCTGATAAAGAAGAAAAGCAGGGAGTGATTTCATTGGAGAAGCTGAAACCTAAAATATTTTGGACTTTTTCTTTATAAATGACTAAAAAGATTGGGAAATCAGAATATTTGTGCAGAATAATTTTCTATTATTAGTCTAACCAATGAATTGGCCAGTTGCAGCTCTATAATGCTGTGTCTGTCTGTCTGTCTTTAGGCATCTGATGGCAGCAGCTCCAGGGATGACCTGCCTGCCCAGCTTCTCAGAAGAAATGATCAGATCCGGAGGCTGGAGGCCAAACTATCAGGTAGGACACGTAAGACCAAGGTTATGCAGCTGAAGCGTTGCAGTCTACAGCTTTCAGGAGAGATTAGAACCCAGAATCAGAGTTACATTTAAACCCAAACGCACCCTGTACCAGTACTGCAGAAGGCTATAAGCAATATAGCCTACCTCTTAGGTATCCAAGAGTTGGGTACCTAACTCTCGGATAATCTGATAAAATCTAAATGATTTCAGTTTTATCTCACATAAGTTAGAAACGGTTGAGTTAAAGATGTAATTGTAGTGTTGATAATTATTATGCACTGCATAATTTTACCTTAGTGTTTTAAATGATTTTTAAAAACTTTTACAGATAATTTATAAGACACACATGATGAATAAAGATATTTGAGCATTAGATGCATGACACAGGCTTTTCAGTTTCACCAGGAGAAACCATGGACCAAAAAGAAAATTATCTAGACAAACATACATTTAACTGGACTCTTTATGGTCTCTGTAATGAGTGTTCATGTCTGTGAGCCTCACAGCAGTAAAGTATATTGACTCAGTAAAAAGTCTATGCTTAATCCCATTTTAGTGAGCTAGCAAACAGGTTTGAGCAACAGGTGGGTGGGGCTGCTGTGTGCCTGAGAGCATGTTAAGTATATCGGCTCTCTGTGGCATCATACTAAGACTAGAAAAAACTGTCTGAAATTGAGTGTGTGAAGCCTGAGCTTTTCGCTCACAGGGATTCTGTGGTGACCTTAACATTTGACTTAAATGACAAAAGATAAGGAAGAGCCTAATAGCCTCCTTTAAAGCAGGACAGGTGATTTCTCTGCCCTACATGCTGCAGCACAAGTTTCTTGTTAATGTCTCAGCATGAATATTATTGTTACCATTTAACTGAGTTGTTTTTCTGTTTTAAATACAGTGGGGAAAATAAGTATTTGATGTACTTAAAAAAAAAATAAAAATCCAGAAACCACATTTTATGATTTTTAAATAATTTGCATTTTATTGCATGAAATAAGTATTTCATGAGCTACCAACCAGCAGAATTCTGCCTCTCACAGACTCTCAGTTTTTCTTTAAGAAGCCCTCCTATTCTGCACTAATTACCTATATTAATTGCACCTGTTTGAACCCGTTACCTGAATGAAAGACACCTGTCCACACACTCAATCAATCACACTCCAACCTCTCCACCATGCCCAAGACCAAAGAGCTGTCTAAGGACACCAGGGACAACATTGTAGACCTGCACAAGATTGGGATGGGCTGCAGGACAATAGTCAAGCAGCTTGGTGAGAAGGCAACAACTGCTGGTGCATTTATTAGAAAATGGAAGAAACACATGATGGCTATCAATCTTCCTCAGTCTGGGGCTCCATGCAAGATCTCACCTCATAGGGTAAGGATGATTCTGAGAAAGGTCAGGAATCAGCCCAGAACTACACGGGGGGGGACCTGCTCAATGACCAGAAGAGAGGTGGGACTACGGTCTCAAAGATGACCATTAGTAGCACACTATGCTGTCATGGATTAAAATTCTGCAGGGCATGCAAGGTCCCCCTACTCACGCCAGCAAATTTGAAGTTCGCCAGTGACCATGTAGATGATCCAGAGGAGGCATGGGAGAAGGTCATGTGGTCAGACGAGACCAAAATAGAGCTTTTTGGTATCAACTCCACTCGCTGTGTTTGGAGGAAGGAGGATGAGTACAACCCCAAGAACACCGTCCCAACCATCAAGCACGGGGATGGAAACATTATACTTTGGGGTGCTTTTCTGCAAACAGGACGACTGCACCGTATTGAAGGGAGGATGGATGGGGTCATGTATCGTGAGATTTTGGCCAATAACCTCCTTCCCTCAGTGGGTTGTGGCTGGGTCTTCCAGCATGAGTGGCTCGATAAGAAGCATTTCAAAGTCCTGGACTGGCCTAGCCAGTCTCCAGACCTGAACCCAATAGAAAATCTTTGGAGGGAGCTGAAACCTAATGTTGCCTGGCGACAGCCACAAAAAAATGAAAGATCTGGAGAATATCTGTGTGGGCCAAAATCCTGCTGCAGTGTGTGCAAACTTGGTCAAGAACTACAGGAAACATCTGACCTCTGTAATTGCAAATAAAGGTTTCTGTACCAAATATTAAGTTCTGTTTTTCTATTGTATCAAATAATGATGTCATGCTAATTAATTATTTAAAAATCATACAATGTGATTTTCTGGATTTTTTTTTTTTTTTTTTAAAGATTGTCTCTCACAGTTGAAGTGTACCTACGATAAAAATGACAGACCTCTCCATTCTTTGTAGGTGGGGAGACTTGCAAAATTGGCAATGTATCAAATACTTGTTTTCCCCACTGTAACTATTTTTAGCTTCAGGGTGATTTTTCTTTCCTCTCTTCTTAGTATTAGGGCATCTCTTTCCTTTGCGTAGCTTTAATGACTTTAAACCCCCCAAAAGGGTTAAAGGTGGCACATTCTCACGCAGCCTTTGAACCAGTATGGTTTTCTCAGTTAAGAAAATCATTAGTATTTTTACCTTCCATTATTTCTCAACCATGTTTTCCCTTTTGTTTTCCTCTCTCCTTCTGTTCACCTCCTCTCCTGCTTCTCTCTTGACTGTCATCTGCCTCTTCCTCCTTCTTTGTGTTTGTGTGGGTGTGTTTGGGTGTGTGTGTGTGTACTGTTGATACCCCAACCCATCACCCTACTTCCCAACACTAGACTACGCTGAGCAGCTACGAATTATGCAGAAGACCAAGGAGAAGCTTGAAATTGCATTAGAAAGGCATCAGGATTGTACGTACCTCCTCTCCTCCCAATTAGCTTCCTTTCTGTCTCCTGTCTGTCAGCTGTACTAATCATTACCTGGCACATCATCACTTCCTCTCATGGAGATAGTGTTGGATTCCAGATGGTAATATCATGGGCGTTAGAGGCTTGCTTTGGAAGTGCTTTTTTCTTTTAATTTCAAATTCTTTTTTTTTTTTCATTGATATATAATGTTCAGAAAATTTATTTTAGAGCCATGTATACATTTTCTGTCACTTTGCCCTAAGTTTGTTCCATACTTTTGCTTAATGGTTTCTTACTCTATTTTGTGGCAAATGTAACATCTCCCAAGGCTGATTGTTTTCCAAGCAGACTAATGCAGCTGAAGCTCACAAGCAAGGTGTTGGAACATTAAAATAAATGAAAATGCACCCATCATTTAAAAATACGTCACATATGTGTTACATATTCTGATGTGTCAAGCTTGCTTNGCTTAACCCCCCCCCCAAAAAAAAAAAACCCAACAAAAACCAAATTGGTTTATCCACTAATTAAAATATTTGACAAGAAATGTCAGAACCCCACCTCAGTGTCCAGTGTATCTTGTCCAAGACAAGATGAATGTGTTTTTCTCTCAGTAGTAAGTGAATAATTGAGCAACACATTTCACAATAGAATTTTGTTTAGAGAGGGGGCTTCAGGAGCTTGGTCTGGGTGTAGCTGTATAGCTTTTGGCAGATGCTGGAGGAAAGAGAGCTGTTGTACCTAGTGTAATACAACCATGGCTAAATGTATCAGCATATGCCAGTTTTGTTATGTTCACACTCAAAGCCACAAGCAATAAACACAAATATTGGAAGAACCTAATACAGACAAGCTAGCTTACCATTTTTACCTGTTATTATTACATGTGGGTTGTTAATAGGTGATTTGTAAACTTCTTTGAAGTTTAAACTTCATTTTTTGGTTGTCCATTTCAACAAACTGTGGCCATGCCGTCAGTTTCTTTAACTCAGTAATATGAAAACACTCCAGTCTGTCCCAGTTTCAGATTCTGTCTGCACCAGGGAAGTCTTTTATTTTCCAAGTAATATGGGACAAACACATGTAATCTGCTGGCTCGTGTGAATCTCTTGCTTTGAGTAAACTCCAACTTCACCATCCTGGGCTGCAGCCGTTCATTTTATTCCTTGTTCTGCTCCGCAGCCTTAATGAGCTTGGTGTAGCAGCACATGAACCAATTTTCCACCTGCTGCAGGTTCTAGGTACAGTGACCGTCATGTTCACAGCAGATTTCCAGAGCAGAACAAAAAACTAGGAATATGCCCCAAAGTGGCAGGTAGTTGAATGATACTGAGGACCACCATAACAACAACATGGCCACCGATGAGTTGATAGGGAAAAACATGAGATGGGAAGCAATGGAGCTGGCTTGCAGCAACTAAACATTCAGAGAGCAAAGTAATTTGAGAGCAGAGTGATTGTCCAAAGACAGATGATGCAAATCAAAACAAAACCTAGCACAAAAAAGTAAGGACATTTCTGTTTGGTCAGTTATTTCTTTGTTTTAACAATGCTTCTTGGCAATAAATCTTATGTTGTTGGAAAGGCAGTTTATTTTGTGGGTTGAGCAGCAGAGTTGAGTATGTGGGTTACGCCCATGAAAAACTTCTCTGCCAGTGCCAAACAGCTTATTGGTTCTTGTTTGGTGTTGTTTATTGGATTGGATGATTGCTGGTTGATGAATAGGATGCCATCCCACAGTAGTGTGTGACCAAGCTGGTGACCATCATGAGGAGGAGGTGCCAGACTGTTGTGGCTGTGTATGGTTCTTCCACATGCTATTTCCATCACCCAATCCAAACAAGGGTCAATAGCAGAATAAGCTGTTTGGCGCTGGCAGAGAAGATTTGGCAGATTTTTTTCATGGGCACAACCCACATACTCAACTCTGCTGGTCAGCCTACAAACAGGCTTTCCAACAATATAAGGTTTATTGCCAAGAAGCATTGTTACAACAAGAAATAAGTGACCAAACACCAATTTTCTTACTTTATGTGCTAAGTTTAGTAGGTTGGGAAAGTTTTGAAAACACCAGGATGTCTCTTCTTCCTCACAAATTAATGGATTAGTCATGGGAGACTAGTGATGTCAAACTTTCCTCCTTGTGAAAGTAACACTGGCACTTGTGTGACAAATGAGGAATTAGATGAGACCTTACTGGGCCGTCCAGTCAGCAACAGCCCTAATGTCTTGGAGTGAATTTTTGATAACATATTTAACTCCTAAGAGGATAACCAATTTTCATTTTAGGCACTCTAATGCCAAACGGCTCAAAATATCAACTTTTCTCTCAGAGTTCTCCAAAAACTTCTTGATTTAAAACCCCACAACTGTCTCTCTGGCACCCCTCCCTGCTTACTTCATAGTTTTATCTTGTAGTAATGTAGATAGAATTGCTGCTCTAAGAATAGTTTGTCTTGTGTTCTATCTTGTACTATTGTATTATTGTGAGTTGTATTGTACTCTGCAGTTTCTAGGGGCTTTTAGTCTAGATTGCTTCATATCTTCAGGATGGATTTGTTTTCTTCTGCACAGCTATTGTGATAGTAGCTTTACTATCTTTCTGTTTCTGTCAGTTGCCATGCATTTCTTTTCTCTGCCTGTTTTTGTTTCTGGGATGAACACACTTATTAAACTGACTCGCAGCTTTTCACAGCTACTAACAGTGCCGCTATCTGTTCTTTATGTTCTCTTTGGTTGTGTACAAACTTTTCTGTGTGCTTTCCATCTTTCCCTTTCTTTTTTCTGTCTCACTTTCACTACTCAGCATCGATAAAGAAACTTCAGGAACAGAATGACTCTCATCAGGTCAGCAGAGCCAAAATGGCAGAGGGGATGGCTTTAGCGTTAGAAAAGAAAGATCAGGTAAGGATACATTCTGTCTCACTTTTGTATAGTGCTGACTTATTCTGTATTCTTTTAACATTTTCTATTCTTCCCTTGCAGGAGTGGATGGAGAAAATGGCCAGTTTAGAGAAAGTAAGTTTAATCTCTTGTAAAATGTGTAGAACAAGGACAAACAACTTGTAAGAATTGAAGATCTTAAAATAATTGTCCATGTCAAACGTGGAAGGATTATAGACTGTATTTAAAAGATGGGCTTGGTTTCCAGGTTTTAAAAGTGAAGCCAGTGCAGAAGTACCTTAAGCCTGCATTCTTTCTCATGGCCAGCAGGGGCAACGTCTCATCTCAAGTAGGAAAAAGAATTCTAGTTGTATAGAAGTCCATGGGAAAATGGGCCTTAGCTCCTTTCCCCTTTGACCTCAGTAATGCCTCTTTCCCACCGCCGATGTTCTTGAGCCGGAGCAAGTTCCTGTGCCGATCCCAAGGAACCGGCGAAACGATTAAGAACGGGCCAGCGTTCCCACCGCGTTTCTGTGAACTGCTCCTTTACGTATGAGTGTGGGCGGGTCCTCGTCTGGACACGGAAGCTGAAGCGCACAAACGTGGGAGAAC